>CAXHKU010000557.1:495000-500000 GCA_964017125.1 Flabesymbios commensalis
CGTGGGGCATGTAAACTGGACGTATATAATATTCGTGGGGCATGTAAGCTGAACGTATACTATATTCGTGGGGCATGTATGCTTAACGTGCAGGCTACTATATCCGTGGGGCATGTAAAATGAACGTGTACTATATTCCTGGGGCATGTGAACTGAATGTCTACTGTTTTCGTGGGCCATGTCCTTGGTATCATGCATGGCTACTCAAGTGTATACCAGTATTTTCCAAATATCACGCCGTACAAAGTAAACGATGTTGCTGCGACGTTGAATCAATGTCAATGTACCTCTTAACCCCCCAAACATCACTCTTTGGAAAGTTGTGAATTAAATTTCACAAAAATAGCCGTTACCCTCACCTAAAAAAAATGCCGTTGAAACAATGTTGGTTTGACGTGAGTCCACCTTCTACGATGTTGGACCAACGTTAAACCAACATTGATTCATCTTATTGCGTCTGATGGGGACTTCGGATATTAGGTTTTAAAGTAATTTTCAATAAGTATGAAACATTGCTGAAACACAATGTCCAGAACAAATCATAATAACAGAAAAGAGCAGAATGTGGCCTATTAACTGCGGATGACAATATGTACTACTTGTGTTTAATAACAAGTGGTTCAGGCTGGGAATGCTCACAAAAGTAAGCTTTTATGATGGAAAATGACACATTACTAAAATGGACAACACTTAATACATTAGTAAGATCACCACATTTACTATGCGTTTCGCCTTGCTAGGCTGCAGAAATGACATACCGAACAAACATGTATACAAAGTTTTCATGTACCGCTGACACAATAAAGCTAATTTCGTCGAAGATTTAAGATAATTAATTTTAAAAATACGAACTAAGTTCAATAAGTTTGACCACTTAAAGGGACATGCCCAGGTCTAAAATCATAAACAAATCGGTGATTTTAATGTAGCTTATTAATATGACCATATGATGTAAACATGCCATAGACTAGAACTGCAAAAGTTTTTAAATTTTTGTGCTGCGCACTTAACAGTTAGGCTAGATATAGAGACGAAATTCCCGTATTTCTTATTTTTGCCATGGTTGTCAATAATTAGAAATCAGGAGTTTTGTCTCTATATCTAGCCTAACTGGTGAATGCGCAGCACAAAAATTAAAAAACTTTGTTTACATCATAGGGTCATATTATTAAGCTAAAATGATGATTTTAAACCTGGGCATGTCCCTTTAAAAATATCTTTGTTGTTTTAAAAATAAGTATTTTCCACCTACAGCATAATTATGGCATGATTGGTCAGAAAGTGTTTCATAAGATAAATGTATCATTACAGCGGAACTGCAATTGATTTAAATTAGTGACCCGATCTAGCAGAATGAGTCGTACATATTTAAATATCGGAGATATTAACAGATCTGAATCTACACAAAATTACCTTTAAAATGGTATAGCACACAGCTCTATAGCATGGTATGGTTAGCTCTGAAAATATGACTCCGCCAATTGTACACAATTTTAAAAGAGCACACAATTGGATTAAAATTAAAGAAATAACATTAATATTCATTTCGACCCCATTTTAATAATAATGATTATTATTGTCAAAGTGCGACTTACAACTCGTGTTGCCAGATCGGGTGACATTTGTGCTATGCATTTCTGCTATGATCTTGATAAAGCGATACAATTCAACATGCGAGAACAGATAAGATCATACTAAATGTACAGTCCAGACCGTTCGGCCTTAATATCACTACATAGATACCTTATTACAGTTGCGTTAAGTGTCTATGACTTTGATCTATACAGAATAAAAAAATATTAGATTGTTTGATTAAGTGATATTGAACTTTTATACATTTCCAGCCCAGCGATAATCAAAACTTGATAAGTAGAACTATTATAATAAAAATGAATCTAGATTCATATAATGTATTGTAACACTTCTAATTTGTATAATTACACGCATGATGAAGTCAGCGTGTTCTTAAACCTGTTAACGTATGACTGCCTTTTTTAGTAGTAGTAATGTATAACAGTAGTAAGTACACTTCCCGGGCCAAGGTACTCATCACTTTTCGATATTTGATGAAACTGTATTTTGCTTCATGATGAATTTACCGCCTGCAAATGTTCAATTCCACCACGGCCCGTATAGTACATCGTACGTCTAAACACTACACTGCCAAATTGTAACACATGTTTTTAAGACTCGATACTCACCAAGGATAATTGAAATGTGCTATTTTTTTTTAAGGTTGTATGTATATTTTAAACTCTAGATAATTTTTTTGCGTCATTGTATATTTTGTAATACAGCTCATCTGCAGTCCTTCCCTTCGTTAAAAATTGCTTACACTCTGTTTTTGACGGCAATTCACGAGAATCAGCATATCGAATAATGTACTTTTCAAAATGATCCGATATGAGGATAGTTTGTTGCTTTGTCCACTTCGTCCACATCTTTTTCTTCTTACTCTCAGCCACTTTAGGTTTCTTCTTTCTTTTGTCTACAAGACATGATTAAATCATATGGTTAGCATGAAATCATAGACAATTACAGTACGATGAAATAAAATACAGGAAATAAGATAATGTAGAGAAGGAAGGCTGCTTGGACTATGTAGGAAAAACATAACATCAAATTTGATAAGGATTATTGGGGTCTTAACATATTCAAGGTTGCGTAGATGATACAAAAAATAGAAACACTTCCGTTTTAGATGTTTTTATCAACGGATTACTGTATCTCAACTTGTGCTAAGATACTTTGACCGATTTTAAATTTATCATTCATAACATTATGACATATAGGAATAATATATCACAAATCACATTTATATATTTTATATACATTGTATTAATCACGTTATAACACATAGGAAGATAATATTGAAATTCACGTTTCAATGCAAACCTGTGCGTGTTTATTGTTACATCACATGCGCCTACTGGTGTTTATTTGAAGATTTTTCATCTGTAAAAACGATAATCAGATAATTGATATTTCTGATCATTTTTGATAAAATTGAAATAGTAATGGAATTGTTTTCCTAGGTTTGCAGTGGTCTGCCGAGCATATATCCATTGCGTGTTTATTGTTACATCACATGCGCCTACTGGTGTTTATTTGAAGATTTTTCATCTGTAAAAACGATAATCAAATAATTGATATTTCTGATCATTTTTGATAAAATTGAAATAGTAATGGAATTGTTCTCCTAGGTTTGCAGTGGTCTGCCGAGCATATATACATTAGTGGCCATTATAACTTGATAACATCGGGATTAAATTAAAAAAAACTTCTCAGTGGTATGTAACAGCTATATGAAGTATATGTTTACGTCTATGTATGTTTTTATATGAATCTTTTTCTTAAAATATAGTGAATAAAACAGACACTGTTTCATTCACTGGTACGCTCCTCACACAAACGTCATGTTTGAAACAAACTTTAATCTTACCAGTTAAATCAGTTGCGAATATCCATCTAAAAAGATTTGTTATTGCAACAATTTAATAAACGGCAATCAGATAGCTTAATCGTTTGTTTGGACTGCAATATAGACTACGAGGTTACAATCGTCGATCGATCATCTGTCATGTTTACATTGCACTGGAATTTAAACGGCGATCAATTTTAATGATCATCTTTTGTCATTACGTCATGCAATATAAAATATGTTTGCTTCCTATGTACGAGTTGATCTGACTGTCGAGAATACATAAGAATACCATTTTTATCATCTAAATTTAGATTATTAAATATAAATATACACAAAAATACTAATGTTTTTGTTCCGTAAAAATTGACCACGCAATGACCACAATGGGTGGGGAGTAACTGGTAGGGTGGAGTGCAGTGGCGGGGTGGACTGTCCGCTCATGTGCCGTTCCGTAAATGTGCCGTCAGAAATGTGCCGCGTTTTAGGTAGTCCCCAATTACTTGCGGAGTAGATCATTACAAGTACTTTTCAAATGGGACATCTCACCATCGAAGAATTTCAGACTTGTATCCGCAGAACTGTTCATACATATTAATCAATACTACAATTCAATGCTATATACAAACTATTCTGTTGAATAAACACGCTAGGCCTATACGTTGAATTATTTATTTTTTCGTTTTTATTATTTTACTTTTTTACTTTTGAATTGTCGGTGGTTGGCAAATAATGTTCCGCTTATTAGATTTATCCAGGTATAATGTCAATAGAATGTTTGGCATTATTTAATGGACTTACATTTTAAAAAAATATCTAATTATTTTGTTATCTTTGAAGTTGTTGTTTCAAACCGCCTGATGGTCACCTTAATTGGATGATCACACCTTCATTCACTCACACTTTATAGTAGGAGCAGTTCATTATAGTTATCGCACACTTATGACGTGACGACGCTTACAAATACATTGTAGTTCAATTAGGTGATTTTGTTTTTGTAGAGGATATTATTGAAATAACTGAAGCAACGTTCGAGTAAACCAGACAAGGAGCATAATTCCGATAAGGAGTATAACTTTGTGCAATATGTATGAAGATATGAGATTTATTGCTACATCACATTGCTTCCTTTTAATATGTTAAACGAAGCTCTACGTTTAGCATATTACTTCACATTATTGGGTAATAATGTGTAATTCATCACATGCGTAACTATAGGCCTAATAGTATTTTTAAAATTATTTAATACAATATCCATTACGTTTATATATATAGTTGTGTGTGCTTTAATGTATGTATCATAGTAAGCGCCGTGGTCCTCATTTGAAATGACATTTTTATGACTATGAAAGGTCATTTTTTTCTTAAAACGTAAAATTTGCATGGGCTTACTATTATATGCAATATACCTTTAAATGGGAGCGCTTGAGTCGAAGTATATATTAATTATACGTAGTTATATACATCATGCGCCCAGATCACACATCGCCCAGATCACCCAGTGAAAATACCATACGCTCAGATCACACGTCGCCCAGATGGGATGACGTCATGTGTATATAGTTACAACGTGGTGCGT
>CAXHKU010000557.1:505000-510000 GCA_964017125.1 Flabesymbios commensalis
AGTCCCAGAAGTATCAAAATTAATGATATATTGGTACACGAACTGGCTCTATTAACAACTGCTATGTTTGATTTTCCTTTTACAATATTCTTCAGTTAGACATGGTGTCGTAGACCTGTGAATGCACTAGCGTGGTGGTCGATGGTTCAGCAGGGATGTGGACAAAAGCTATAGGAACTGTCAATGACTTCACTACAGAAGTTGTAAGTCATTTATTTCTACTAAACTCATTTCCGTCAATATGTATCTAGTATTGATAGATGCAAATACTTCAGCTTAAAAGGAAACACAACATTAGACAGTCCACAATTAACTGGCTAGCAATGCTCTTCTTCCTGCTCAAAATCTGGTCCTCATGGTTAGTGAAATTTAAAAACAACTAATCAAAGCCATTATCAAAGACATTATCAAAGACATTGAAGATGATAAAGTGTTCCATAGCCTGTACACATCGACACATCAACTTGTAATCACTGGTGATGATAACAGAAAGTAGCCATTATGCTATAATACTTAGACCACATTTAAGCACCTCGCACAAAGAATCAGAATTGTTTTATCAGGAACTTGCTGCGGAAAGGGAGGTTGGTCACAGGGTTGTCTCAGATGACATGGGTGTTTTTATTTTGCTTCTTCACCATTTTATGTAAAAGAGAAATTCTCAACTGAGATGTTCATGGAATCTCCGATTGGGATCATAGGTATAAAAGTTGAGAAGTACAAGCAGATCATACCTGATAATTAATTTGGTCGGCATGCCATATCAGTCCATGATACATCTACAGCTGCATGCTGCTATGGCAACTGCAGTGAAGATACTTACCTTTGCATAGGTGACCATGCAAACGCGTTAAATCACAGATATTATTGAACAAACAACTGCATTTATGACAGCATGTTATGGTCAGCCACAATACTCTACCATGAGTGAAGGTAGGCGGACGCAGTGGGCTGACAGGCAAGCATCTGACCACTGCCCCATAACTGTGTTCATTGGTTCCAACAACGGATGTTTTCACAGAAAAACGTTAAAACAGCACATCTACAGGTAAATCTATGAAATGTGCTCTGAAATTATCTCCTAATTTTGACTCAACTGACTTTTTTAGATGTTTGATTTTGGGGTACCATAGGACAAAAATGGTTAACTTAGCATTACTTTTGTCCAGAACAAAATGGCCGCTTTGTCATCAAAATAGATTATTTTCATGATATATTGTGGTAGACACATATCACATTGTTTTTTTTGTCCTATGGTACCCCATAGTCAAATTTCTGAAAATTTGACTTAGCCTTGGTTTTGTTCTGACCCCTTCAATTATTGTTATCAATTATTTTCCCACTAAATGTAGATCTAATTCCCCGTGCAGTGCAATAGGTTATAACATGTTCATGTAGCACCGACCTACCTCGCAGAAGTAAAATCTGTTTCTGCAAAAGTGATAATTATTTATTCGCAATTCTCTGTGTCCACAATTGCGATACATAATATTTATAGAAAAAACATATCAACACAATATCATATATTGCCATAATGTTTCCACATCAACGTTTAATATTAGGCTTAAATATGTTAGCACTATATTTGCTCCAGTTTGATCCTATGTATTGCTGCAAGCTGTCATTTTGTGTGTCACCATCAGGATACTGGGATGATCGCATGGTAGTACTTTTGGCTCCCACCTGTGGAGGGCCATTGGGATCTGTTCTGTATATTTCATGCACTAGTCTAAAGCGATTATTCAAGGGACGCTGTGCAGCCTCCACGTTTTTGGCTATAATTTTCGGGTGGAATGACAGCGGTGTACATGTACCTTGGTTCCTCCACTCAACAATGCAGCTCCCGCATCAACGCAGGCACTGTTGTTGGCCGTGCCGTGGTAAGGCTTTAAGCTATCGGCAAGTGTTTGACATTAGGTATATCACATGGGATGAATGGAGCTACTCTCAGTTATCACTAATCTGGAGACTCTCAGACCCGAGGATAGCGGAGCTGTGTTTTGTATAGCAAAACCCAAGTCTCCCACCTCCTGAGCATATCTGGGGTTAAATCCCCTAAACATGCCCATAAGCCCTTATCAGGCGAGTGAAAGAAACCACTCTGGTTAACCCACCATGCCCTATCACCCCACCCTCACATCATCATATGTGCATCATTCATCTCCTCAATGGACTGTACTGTTTTTTAGTGTATTACAGTGTCAATTAATTGACACTTAAATGTCACTTAAAATTAGTTCCGAAAAGTGACGTTAAGCATGATTCTAATTACTACTGTGTCTCCATCATCCTAAGGCTGGATACATTAAGTCAAGTCAAGTTTTCCATCTGTCTGTCTGTCTGTACGGCCATCCCCAAATCCGCCTGTCGGTTCATGCAAATTACGCTCTGCAGCTGAGGCATAATCGTCGGCACATCTTTTAGTTTTTCAAGTAAACTTATGAATCTTGGTGATTTTATTGCACGTATAGGCCTACAATTTAAGATGTTCATGACAACTGAGTTCAGAACAGTCATTATAGTTTAGTGGTAACTATATTTTTTATATCCCTACCGGTGTTGTTCATAACTTAGATAATAAGTCTATAATGGTGGATACATGAACATTTGCCTGTAGGCCTATGTCGTTGCTGCAATAAATATTTTTATACGAATATTATTACTGTTATTACGTTTTTGCTTTGATCGTGCTTTCATAATTCTTAATATAAATGATCTCGCTGAACACACGTAGAGAATAAATCCACAGAGAACGTTTGGCCAGCAATGTAGTTTCACATTTGTGTCTGTTCAGAAATGTACTTTAGTGGTTTAGTAAATTAGTAGTGGCGGCCATCTTGGATTTATGCACGACATGAATTTCTAAATTAAAAAATAATGCCAGAAATGAGTTTCTCATGGTCAATTTAGTTAGAAAAGTGCTATTATACATATTTCTAGGCCAAAAAGTGAAAAAGTTATATTTCCACAGTGTTTGAAAAACGTGAATAACTAAAATTGCCCAAGGGTGTCACCTCCACACCCTCCGAAATCTTCAAACAGGTGGTCTGGGCAGCAGTATTCTGTAAAGAAAAAAACTATATACTCCAAGTCCAGGTATACTGCCATGGCTGCCGGACTATATCCCTCGACCTGAATAATACCAATAATACACTTTTAATGAATAGAAATCAAGCAATTTTGGAAGTTTCAACTCGCTGGAACCATTATGATAAACATATGAAATCATAATCTGGCATATATTATCTTTATTGAACTACTTATAATGACAAAGGCAATTAATTGATATCACAAATACAACCATCAACCAACCAAATGAAACAATCTGCACGTGTCACTGCACTACTATATTTAATGACATATTTATTAGTAGGCCTTCGTGTAGCTAATAGTTTTATTTTTCAATGGAAACAAATTATTTACAAGTAGATAACAAACCCACACTTCTAACTGCAAATGTCTGAACTTTCAAATAGTCAGGATGATCATCTCCATTCGTTATTGCATTTTTGGCCAATGAATCCTGGTTAATTCGAGCTGGGTTTTTGCGCCGTGTCAATGCTGCCATTCTCCTGAATAAGACATAAGACACATATCTAAATGTAAATAATAAAACTAAATTATTCTCATGTTACCTTTCTGAAAAAATGCATTTCGGCTAATGCATTCAGCGAATGCTTAGTGAACGCTTGGCGAATGCACGGCGAATTGTCGCAGTATCCCTGTGGCACATGGGTGTGTCAAATATGATACGTTATCCAGGTTACCAAATTCTTTATTCCCCATAGCAAGGATATGGTACTATCTCCATGGTTTACCCCACCCTTCCAGTCAGCTACTGAATAAACACTGTCACTCCCCACCCTAACGTCTGGCCAGCGGCCTATACTAGGGACACCCGCGGCCCATGGACATTGCACGGACCATTGTGCAGGTCAGTTTTTACGGAGCAAAAACGGACCAAATAAAAAACACAAGTAATATAATGAATCAGCATTATTTTTTTAATAACGGTAATATGTTACAATATAGATATCACAATATATAGACAATACCAGATATTACGGTACATCATGAATCGATCAGTGATCTTTGCATGTAAAATTGAGAACATAGTTACATAGAAAAGTATACTCAGGCTATACATATATTATTACTAAAATAAACAAAGCACTGTACACTATCGTAAATCTGCAAACACATTTACATCAAAAGTGTTATGTATGATAACGGTAATGGAACACACACATTAACATACAAACACAAAAATAATATATACATAGCAATTCACCAGAATGTGTACAAATAAGCTAAAAAGTCAAGGTCACAATTAAGGACACAATTAAATATTTATGTGGAAATGGCATACAAACCGCAATCTACGAGGTTTATCTGCCTTTATTTTAGGTATCGACGCGCTGAGGAATGATTTATCTTGACCACATAATTTTGACAATTATTCTAATTTAACAGATGATGCTATATTGCCACTGGGTGACCGAAGACTATTATTGCACAGGGCATACACAATGTATATTACCAGTGTGATGTATTTTTATGCTAGGAAATGTTTTTGCATGTTGAAAGGTAGCCTCGTAAGACCCTTATCCTTCTTTATATATATGTTGGAGCGAGAAATGTTGTTTGTAAACCATGGATGTGTGGGAATTGTTTTTTCAATATGTGTGCGACCGCTTCCATAATATCTCCGTTTAGATAATTATCTTCGGAATCTTTAAAATGACCAACAATTATTTTTTATATCTTTCTCTGTTAGCATGATAGGAGTATCTGTAAAACTTAGCAACGTAGTGGTTTGTTTTTTATATATCCGGCATAATATTGATGACGTAATGTCAACGGGTGATCATTATAATTGATTTGAAATTCTAGTGCAATGTAAGCATGTGAGGCGATCGATCGACGATAGTGACCTATATTGCAGTCCAAACAAACGATTTGGCTACTCGATTGCCGTTAATTAAAATTACTGCAATAAC
>CAXHKU010000557.1:515000-619765 GCA_964017125.1 Flabesymbios commensalis
AAAACATTCCACGTAAAGAAACACAAATCTAAAAAAACAAATCCGAAACAGGAAATTAGAAATAAGAATAAGTGGTATGATTCTGGGTGTACTTTGATCAGGAGAGAAATGCGCTCATTAAAACGTAAAATGCTAGTGAGTCCGTTCAATGGGCAATTTCAGCAACAGTATTTGGGTTGTTGCCGAAGATATTCTAATTTTACCGGACCGGGTTAAAAGAACAAATTTATTTATCAACAATATTTTTGTAAAACAATCTGGATGGGTCAAAACTTTTGATCAAAGGATATTTATTATTAATTTCAGTGTGCTATTTTATGATATGGATAGGACATTGACTAATTAATATGCATTATCGTGATTTTCTAAGTGTGAATTGTTATTACAGATAGTGAAGATGATGATGAAAGCAAGTCTGATGCTAATTATGGTGGTGATCATAGTTATGATGTGGACGAAGACAGTAATATCAGCACCAGTGATAACGAAGTTAGAGAGACGCGCAAGAGAAAGGTTCTATACAAATATGATATGCGTTGGTTGTTGTAGCTATTCCCTAAATATAAAGACATTAGAAGAAATTTATTTTTTTAGTACAGTAATACACATCATTCCATCATGTCAAATATTTTAGGGGATTCTAGAAAAATATAATGACAACATAATGACAACATGTAAAGTGTGGTGGTCATTATACTTATAATGAATTTTAGTGTGGTATGTCCTGATATAGATAGGACAATAAATGCTGTAGATCTGGTAATATTCGCCAGGTTTTAATTTTCGCGATTTTTGCGAGGAGGACAAAGTCACGAATTCAAGAATCTCGCGAAAATTATTATTATAATAGCGCTACCGTTGCGTCGTTGATTTCACGTGCCATTAAAACGGGACATTTCACAGCTCAGGAATAATCCGTTAGATCTAATTACGACCGAATTTTTTTTTTAATTGAAAACTTGAACTCGCGAAAAGTTACAAAATCACAAATTCGCGAAAAATTTGAACACGCGGAAATTACCAGATCTACAGTAATTATGCTGTTTGTTGAATATTTTCTAGAAAATAAATTTTTTATTGAGTAGTCACCGTAATTTCATGTAAAATTAATTATTAAATACTCCTTGATAACTGGTACAGAATAAATAAAGGATCCTACAGTAACTTCTGGACATCATGACTTATAATCCATGAATTACCACACTACTTGAAATGTTTGAGATATATTATCCTTCCTCAGAATTATAAATCTCCACTCTGAAATATAGATATCTTCATCAAGATATACATCTAGCCGTAGGTTGCGGTCGTAAGATAATCACTTTCAGCAAAAATTTCCAAAATATATATTTCATTTGAGAAATATATATTTCTCCCTTGTATCTCTTCTTCGTAATATATATCTCTGCTTTAAATTAGATTTCTCTACTGTACGGAATTGAACATCTCATGTGTGAAATGTGTCATCTCTCCTTAGAATAATACATCTCCAGGAAGAAATATACATATCTTGTTCAAAATATACATCTCAGCATGTAAATATACATCTCAGCATTGCATCTAGCGGCAAGATAATTATCGCCTGCTAGATAATAAGCCGAAAGTATGCATCTTCGCCTCAAATAAACATATATTCTATATAAATGTATATATCCTGGGTGAAACAATGGGGCTCCAAATGTATCAAGTGTGATTATTGTTATTACAGATAGTGAAGATAGCGACGAAAGCAAGTCTGATGGTGATCATAGTTATGACAAAGACAAAGACGGTAACATCAGCACCAGTGATGATGAAGTTAGAGAGACTCAGAAGAGAAAGGTTCCATACAAATATGGTATGCGTTGATTATTGTAACTATTCTCTAAGTACATTGGGCCACCATACAATTCCCAGGGTGGGGGGGGGGTAGATTAATTAAAAATTAAAATTATCACTTTTAACCCGGTCCGGCGGTGCGCTAGAAAAAAATAATTGTATTACAGGTTTATGTGGATCAGTTCTTAGTTGATATGTTGCATGGCTCATGTGCTGAAATATACACGTATCTGCCCTGTGTGGTTGTTGTGTTCTGACATCAAAATTTAATGATCTGTTTGTCAGCACTATCTCTGAAACTTGATTAACGTAAATTGAACACGTTATATATCACTTAGGGTGGAATCAGCACGCCCAGACAAGAGTACATCCGCTTGAGATACGCAGACTCGTTCCCATAATCAGTTGATACTTCTCTTCAATGTGCAAAAGCACGAAGCTGCATCAAAAATGTATCCTCACCTAAGGTTTCTGAATGTTTTCATTTGAGTTTTTTGCATATATAGGATAGAGTGGCAGATCAGAGCCAAGAGCTATCATATGCGTCTGGTTAAGACATCAAGAGCATTGCTTTACAATGTCCTCGGATAATGTCCACAGAGTATTAAAAATAATGGCAGAATATCAATCTGATCACGATCGAAGTTTGCCAGATTCACATACACTCCCCCCATGTGATTACTTATTTTGTATTTATTCCGCCTTTTTGCGACACTGTTGTAACATTTAAACCCATGCTTTATCATTTGCAATACTATGGGATGATTTTTTCGGTTTTCAGCATTTAGAAGTTGTCCAATATGGCTGATACACAGGAGCCCCAGAGACAAAATGTTATGGCTTGGGCATTTTAAATACCTGACACTGATCTGTGGCTGAAAAAAAAGATTCGTAGAAAATTTACGTCATTTAAATCGCTGGCATATATCGAAAATGTCATTTTTTTAGGAAAATACCATTTATATATATATTTGTGCTTTAAATTGTTTCCAAATCAATTTCAAAACATCAAAAATAAATTCTACCTATTCGAAAATCATAGAAAAGTGGTATTACATGGGTCTCTACGTCTATTGGTTTACAAGTTATGCCATGGACCTAATTTGAATGGCGGCCATCAGGTCAATTTTTTTTAGAATCAGTAACATTTCAGTTCCATGCCGCATGCTCAGCTGAGGGGTCGCACAGTCATTAAAAAGTTATGGCCATTTTTCGGACATTGGGGTCGGGATCGCTCTCAGTCACCGCCATGTTGGATTTTCCGGGTAAAGCAAATACATCAATCCACGGCCTCGGAGAGGACGACACGGCTATAATTGCGAGTCTTACGACAAAACCCTGAAAATTCGTGAAATTTAAATGAGCATGTTATAGCCTTAGTTGGACATGTTGGGAAATTTCAAAATGAAATCCTAAATGAAATGAATGGGTTACAGAGGAGCGTCATGAGAAGCAATGTAGTAGGCCTACCTGATATCGAAATTTCGAAATTAAAACTAAATGAAATTAATAGGTTTACCATGTGATAGAGGAGCATCATAATTAGCAATTTACTATAATCAAATGTCGGATGATTATTGCCAGTGAAATCAGGCGACGCAAACGACGCCAAAAGGGGGGACTCGTCCGAACCCCTCGAACCCCCCCCCCCCCCTGGCTACGCCCCTGACCAGGCTCAAGCTATAATGACCAAGGAAAACATCACCTAATAGTATTTTTCCTAATCATGAATACTACATCTATCAATTTTTGCCAATTTTTGTGGCATTTTGGACCAAACAGGGCAAAAGACCAATGGACTGTCGGACCGATAGACTGTCGGACCAATAGACTGTACATGGCTCATTAAAGTTTGTCGCTGCTGACATTCATCCTGCTGCTATTCAGTGGACTGTCGGACCAATGGATTGTCGGACAAATGGACTGTCGGACCAATGGACTGTCGGACCAATGGATTGTATGGCTCTTGGAAGTTTGTCACTGTTGCCATTCATCCTGCTGTTATTCATTGGACTGTCGGACCAATGGACTGTCGGACCAATGGACTGTCTGACCAATGGACTGTCGGACCAATGGATTGTCGGACAAATGGACTGTCGGACCAATGGACTGTCGGACCAATGGATTGTCGGACAAATGGACAGTCGGGCCAATGGACTGTCGGACCAATGGATTGTATGGCTCATGGAAGTTTGTCACTGTTGCCATTCATCCTGCTGCTATTCATTGGATTGTCGGACCAATGGACTGTCGGACCAATGGACTGTCTGACCAATGGACTATCGGACCAGCGGGCTGAACCACAAAAGATATCTTATTATGACATTTTTTGTCGCATCCTTCATAGCAAACGTATTAGTGCTCCAATAAATACATTGTGTTAATTATTTATCATGTATTTCATAATAAATCTGGGTCTGTGAAATAAACTGCCCAGGGTTTCTCATGTATTTTGTACAGTACTTGCCCAGGTTTAACGGTGGATAACAATTTTTTTTATTTTTTCAAGTGTCGAGCCCGAATACTTTTTTCTTGTTTTAATTGCTATCTGCAGCTACAATTACGATCTTTTCCAAATATTTTTTTCTCCACAAAAATTTAAAACTTTCATGACAAAGCCAGCACGTTTAGTTGTTTACTTGGATGAATTATATTATCATTGTACATCTACATTACAAGTTTGTTTGATCGCGCATCAACTACAATAATTATTGCATAAGAAAAATGACCACTATGGGAAGACAAATTATCAAAATAATCAGAACTGGGTATTTTATCTCAGATATATTATTTTTTGTTATATTTTACGATATAAAACAGATAAAAAAAATATTTTTTAGGTCTCCCTAGCTGCTTGCCCGGCGTCTTACGGATATTTCTATTTGCTGGCATATTTGTTTTTAAATACAACAATCCTGATTTAAAAAAATAAGCTAATGCTAGTCCACCACTGTGTCAATGTCATACTATGTCATACTATGCGCAAATATACGTCATACTATGCGCAAATAATGCGTATAATTGCGCATACTATGACTAAACCATGAGCAATCTATGCGGCCACTGTTCTCTATTAATGCGTGAACTGTGCGTCCATGACAACTGGCAATTCTCGTAATCATGCCGAGTCATGCGTAGCCTATGCGTAACCTATGCGTAACCTGTGCGCAGACGTGTTGTACACAGTGATAGATTGCGTACCACAATCATAAACTTTATCACGGTGGTACGCAATGACACGCAATGGCAATCATTGTCACGCAAAATAGTTTGCGTCTAGTTTGCGCACTATTCTCGCAAGTGACACGAAAAAAGTTTGTGACACTCCGCAAGGAATTTTTAAACAATTTGAAAATCTTGGCACACATTTTTACACATACCACGCAACCCCACGCAATACCACGCACACTTTGTGCACTGGCACGAGTAATTCCATCATTGACACGCAAACTTGCGGGACATTGCGTAAACCGTTTTGCGGGCAAGTGTCAGGGTGCATAATATGCGCACTCTTCGAAAATTGGCACCAAAAAAGCGTTGGACAGTGCTCATTTTGATAATTCTGGCACGCTTTACACATACCACGCAACCCCACGCACACTTTATATGGAAGAATACCGGTCAACTCGTACCCATGTCAACTCGTACGTATGTCAACTCGTACCCATGTCAACTCGTACCCATATCAACTCGTACCACCAATAGATGTCAACTCGTACCACAAGTGATGTCAACTCGTATCACCATTAGATGTCAGCTCGTACCCAGCAAGGCAAGTATCATATGATGGTACGAGTTGACATCTACTACCACACAAATATAGATGTCAACTCGTACCCATGTCAACTTGTACCCATATCAACTCGTACCACTAATAGATGTCAATTCGTACCACAAGTTGCCACAACTGATGTCAACTCGTACCCAACAAGGTGAGTATCAGATGATGGTACGAGTTGACTTCTCTTACCACACAACAGATGTCAATACTCGTACCATCATAAGATGTCACCTCGTAGCAAAGATAATATTCTGGAGGATAATGAATGTAAGTTATACTTAACTTGCAACTTTATTTTAGTGGTCAAATAATACTTAATTAAATTATTGAGCCAAGCATGTGAAATGGGATTAGCCGCAATGGTCGGTTGCCCCCTCCCAGACAATTGCTGCGATAAGGGTACCAGATTGATCAGTCACATCAGTGAGAAAATAACGGCTTAAGCAATTTATATCCCATGTGGTAGACTACATGATAGGAAATAATCTCATTGCATCTCTGAATTTTCGGCATGTTATAAACACACTTAACATATGTAAGATGGTCCTTTAGTCTTGTGTATACAACGATCACAATGAATACAAATTAATGCCATTAACATACGTCATAAAGGTAATGATGTCACTAGACTTACGCTTATTTGTTTACATTGCAATAACCACGAGTGTGCGCTCACTTATCTAAATCACTTGTTTTCTTTGCAATATAAATTACGCTACGACATACGATTAATTATCTCAATCGTTTGTTTTCATAGCATTAACTACTAGGATACTCGGAGGTTAGTTATCGTGATCGTTTGTTATTGCAACAATTTAATTAACGGCAATCAGGTAACTTAATCATTTGTCTGGTCTGCAATATAGACTACGAGGTCACACAGTATATTAAGTACTGTAACAACACTATGTTATTATGATTTGTGGGGGTGATATTTAAAGATCAACATTGATATTCTCATAGTTTGTTTTATTTATTAGACCTTTTCCCTTATTTTTTATACACAGGTCGGTAATAATACATTTAACTTGTCACCTTGACTATTTAAGCAAGGCTGCTCTATAAACATCGGCTAAGGTGAACACATTACTATTGATGTAAAAATAGTAATGTTTTATTACATTTCTTGTGGGTTTTTTTAGATCCGTTTTTGTTCCGTCAAATGGAGCCGTAGAATGTGCTGCGCAATAACTTCAATGTGCCGGTGACCGTACGTTAGGGTGGGGAGTTACAGTGTTCATCCAACAGTAGCTGACTGGTAGGGTGGGGTAGAGTGGTGAGGTGCCCTGTCCGCTAATGTGCCGTCAGTTCCGTAAATGTGCCGTCAGAAATGTGCCGCGTTTTAGGTAGTCCCGTATGGTGTGTTTTCATGGCAATCATTGCAATTTGCGACAACACATGCACAATTTGTAGTGAAGGGATTGACCGCTGACACCCCGAAGCTAAGCTCCAGTCAAACGGTCAATTAACATGATCATAGAAGCGTTTCAATTTCATTTTCTCACGTATCATACAGACAAGCCAGTGAAAAATTAAAACAGACATAAAGTGACAAGGATAAAAAGTTCATTCACCTTAGCTGCTTTACCTTTTGAAGTGACACATTAGAACCAAATAATTTTCTCTGGGAAATTAGCTCGACATATAGTTGAAATCTAATTTTGAATCCACAGGGTGGGCCCTGGTGCATTGGAAAGTTGGATATCGCAGGTTCGAACCCCTATCTGGCCTCCAATTTCAAAGAAACAACAATGTTTCTTCCCCGCTCACTCGTAATGATTCAATAATGTGGACTATTTGTGCACAAAGGTAACAGACATACAGACATATACTTTATTGTCATAAAGAAAAGCCTTGTTTGTCATAAAAATGATAGAGTATATGTACAGGTATATTACACGACAGTTTACTTGATATCACATACAGAATTGAAATCATGTTAAACAGTATAGCCATAATAAAACAGCCTAAAAACCCATTCATTTCATGTTTTTGTCCAGTTACACTTCATAAAATGACATCAAATTCTTGTAGGTATATCTTTTGTATGAGGATATCATTTGTATGAGGATATCATTAGATTAAATTTAATTGCAAGCTGAACATGCCCTAACACATGCAATACATAAATAACACAATTCAAACAGGCTCTTATATATAATCCACATTCATTATCCTCCGGAATTACCTTTGGTACGAGTTGACATCTAATGATGGTACAAGTTAACATCCATGAGTGGTACGAGCTGACATGGGTACGAGTTGACATCTGTTGTGGTACGAGTTGACATTACTTGTGGTACGAGTTGACATCTATTGCTGGTACGAGTTGACATGGGTACGAGTTGACATGGGTACGCGTTGACGTGGGGCGAGTTGACATGGGTACGAGTTGACTGTCACCCATATGGAACACTGACACTATAGTCGGATTCACATTGACCGTGGTGAATGAATTTCGCCGATTTCTCGGTTAATTCTCAACCAATTTGCAAGAAATTGTACACACACTATTTTCTATTCATGTCGTGACTAACCTAAAAAATTCGCGAAGTTTTGATAAGTATTTAAGAAGTTAGATCATTTGAAATGTAGTAAATAAATAAAAATGTTGCCCTCTATAAACCCATTAGCTTCTTCGCATAATTACATTACATGTCAAATGGTCTAACTTCTAAAATACTTCGCAAGACTTTCAGGGTAGTCACGACATGAATGGAAAATAGTGTGTGTAAAATTTCATGAGAATTGGTTGAGAACTGACTGTGTAATTTCTTCAAACAAAACATAAGCGAAATAATAAATAGGGTGTAATTTGTACTCCCCCCCCGCAAACCTCTGTTCGTCAAGGGCTCATCTAAATTAATTTAATTCTAAAATGTGTTTCTTTCCTTCCCTTGCCTCCTTTGCCCACCAGACTACAATGAGCATTATATTATATATATTAATATAATAAAGATAATGGAAAAGCTGAAGGCAGCTTAAAACTGTATGATTCGACGCCTTTACCGCAACCCTCTCACCAGTGTGATAAAGGTAGGCCTACTATGGCTCGTTTATCCTCATACGCCTGTGGCGTGGCACATTGGAAATGCTATCCATCTGTCCTGATTCTTATCTGCATGGATCAGAACTCACAATCTCAGTTACCAGAGTCTCATTTATTTTTCCGAATTCAGATTCAGGTATGCCATTTGTTTCTTGCGATCTTTGACCTGCAATCTTACCTACTTTTATTCACAGCACATTCTGCGCTTCCCTGCAGTCTGATCACCATACCGTTTACTTGAATTATGTTTTAACTGCAATTTATGAATGCGAATGTCCTCTTTTCAGATAATAATACTGATGATGAAAATGAGTCTGGTGCGGTTTATGGTAGTGATGGTGGCTGTGATGTAGGTTTAGATAATAGCACCAACACCAGTGATGATGAAATTACAGAGACTCGAGGGAGAAAGACTGCAGATAAAATCGGTATGTGTTGGCTACTATGACTATGCTCTATATATAAGTACATGTATATTAGAAGATTATTTTTAATGTAACATGCGTAGAATTGTTTAGTTTGTACATACTCCAGACCCTGCCATAGGACTACGCTTGCAATGAAAGAGAGTTTGACTTTGTATTCAAGTACTGGAGTCATCTGGCTATAAAATGAACCAGGGTCGACTTTCAGTCACAGAAAACAAAGTACAAGATGGCCGCCATGCGCAAATGAAAATGTACGCTTAAAAACTGGGGTGATATCGGCCAGATTAAGGGTGACGGTAGCAGGAAAAATAATATTTGTTTTTATTTATTTTGTTATTATTATTCATTCATTCGAACATTTGTATTATTGTTCGTCTCATTCAATTTACTTCACTTCACTCCATTTTTTAAATGTTCTTTCATTTTATTTTATTATGCGCAGCATGAACGCGAGTTTATGTTAATATTATGTTAACAAAAAATTTTGTTAAACACGGATTTTAAAGGGTGCAGTAATATAATCTTGGTGTTTTTTAGGCAAACGTGTGAATGGTTAAGGCCTAGGGTTGATATTTAAATAACAGTATAATAACATAAGAAATACATTTTTAGGTCAAAAAGAAAAAAAAGGGTCAAAATTTTAAAGTGGCCTAAAATTAAAAATAAGACTCCGTCTTGAATAAGAAACGGGAATAAAGAATAAGTATCTAACTTCACGGACCTGCAGGATTGATAGGGTTAATGAGCGACGCTTTTCAAGTGGTATTAGGGAGAACAGTCAGCCGCCTCCACCCCCCCATAATACCGCTATGTTCCATACCGCGTTGCGTCATAGTGATTACTAATTAGCTAATGGTTATTTCTTAAATAATAAAAAAAAATGTTGACTTTGTTGTTTGGTCGTTATATTTCACCAAAGAACGCGCCAATATAAATTGGTGGACTCAGTACATATAATGTGAGAATTAATTGTATCTAACACTTGCGGTCTATACCTTCTCGACTTTGAATTTCATTATTAGGAATTATGCAGTACATACAAAAATATTTAAAATTGGTCATCTCGGCTCACTTTGGTTACATCGCTCTTTGTGGATCTCGACACACTATAGTGACCTCGGCCCTGTGAAACAGCCTCAGATGGGAATGGAAAAGGGCCGAGGTATCTTAGAACACTTTGGACCCAAGTCACCAAAGTGGGTCGAGGTTACTTACATGTGGGGCGATGTCAGCAGATCATATATAGTCGAGGGCCGAGATCGCCAGTACCCCTCTGGGGCTATAAGCATAAGTACAACAAAACTAATTATAAGGCTTAGCTACTCATTACTTCTCCAATGAGTTATTTTCAATTTATAAGTGTCAATGTTTATTTTAGACGGTGAAGATGATGATATTTTCCGCTTTCATGTGCGACTAAGAAAGGAGCCATCTTGAATTAACCATTTTTATTTTTATTTGTTAACGACATAATTTGAAAAATAATTATTGGGTGTCTGCAAATATTAATGTCAAGTCACCCATGAGTATGCAGATGACCTGACCAGATTTTCAGCTTCCCGCCGATAATCAAAATGGCCCCCAGATGGTGACAATTCACAATGCATTAAAACCTGGAATATATAGGTTTTCGGGGTCTGCGGGTCTATTGGCAACGACTGTTTTCATGTGCGACCAAAAAGGGCTATGACGGCCATCTTGATTGATCAATTTGAATAAACATTTTCAGTTAAGTGCATTGAAGCCCAGTATATAAAGTCTATTTGCATTGTCCCTTTTCACGTGCGACTGAAAACGCAGCTGTGGCGGCCATATTCAGTTAAATACTTTGACACCTCATATATTATATAGATATGTGGTATATTATTAAATCTATACATTGCATGTACGTTTTTGTGGTCTTTTATTATTTGTATAGCGAATTTGCAGCAGTTGTGCTAACTTTGTGGTAATTGTGTCACTACATCAGCCGAGAGGATCTTAAATGGTATTTTTTCTCACTATTTTTGGGGTAATTTCTCTTTTCAGTGAAATTGCCACTTTACACACCAAAGGACGGAAAGCGTGACTATCGAAAGGATGATTTCTGTCTTTACTGCTAAAAAAAAAGTCAAATATCACCAAGCACTGCCTAGCTGTTCATACTATGGAGGACCACGTTAAAGATATAATGGAAATGCCATTGCATTCACGGATCAGATCAAACCATATTGAGAAATCTTGGAAATTATCAGATTGGAAATTATCAACGTCAAAGTAATTATTAGTGTTTGCATATTCTTTTTTCTTTTAAAATAACTTTAGGTTTGTTCCACCACAGTAACGCTGTAGCATACCTCATCAGTTATGTCGTGTTCCAAATGTAATTTTTTGCCAAAACAGAACACACGTGGGGCGGTAGCACACATATTCAAAAAACCCCGGAGCACTGACATTGCAAACTCAAGACCATCATATGCCCAACTTAAGATCGTTGTGAAATTCAACGTATAGTTTTCTTAGGTTTCCTATATAACCACTACGAGTTTAAACATTTAAACAGCATCTGAGCTGTTATCCCATGTCAACCCCTACTACATAAAGATAGCTATGTATGTGGCTCATAGGGCGAATGTGTTACCTCTTCTGAAAATAATGTCAGTCTGCCAAATTAATGCATAATTGTATGTCATTTTATATGAAGCTTAGTATAACATAACTATTTTTTAAACTGTGGTTTATGCAGAATAAAAACATGGCATGACCTAAATGTCAATCAGCCATTTGTAAAGCGATATGTGCTGGATTACGATATGAAATGAACTATAGGCTATGTCATAGTCAGCCTTTGGAAAAACCGCGATATGTGCTAAATAATGACATGACGTGACCTAAATATTAGAGTTGGCCATTTGTAAAACATATATATATGCAGAATAACAATATTTTTCACATATAAAGATAAAATGAATGTGAAACAAATGTGATTTATTTGTGAAGTAAAATTATATTTGTAAAAATATGTTTATCAATAATATTAAAATATTATCACAACATTTGACCAATATCTGAGACTTTGACCGAACGCTAAATGATATAATATATCATTATTCGACTATGGTGTGTTTGAATACACGAAACAAAATTACATGCATTTTATTTATTTATGTTAAAGGTTATATCACCAGGAAGCAAAACAGAGGGAACCTTAGTAATTTCAAGAAGGCCCACAACCAAAAAACACAAGGCTATTGATTTCTTGCCTTGTGAGTTTTGTTTTGGGTTCTTCTTGAACACTACCCTCTGGGCTCATGCTAAGGTCTGCCCAATGAGACAGGGAGAGATGACTGATAAAAATTACCAGCGATCAAGCTACATGCTTCTGTCACCTTTCTTAACGGCATCTACCTAAGAGGAAGCTGACATAGAGCTAGATGATCTCTTCAATCACATGAAGGAAACTACCCAAAATCCTGGGGTTGGGAAAACTTGTTCTACAGACCGAATCATTCGGGAATTTGCATTAGGCCACCTAGAAAGATTGGGGCTGCAAGACGAAAGAAGAAAAAAAATCTTGACAACATCAGGACTAAAGTGCGAAGTCTAGGTCGCCTGTTGAATAAGATGAATAAAGATTGTGTGGCATTAAATTCGAAATCACTGAGCCACTTCTTAAAACTCGGACAATTCAGACTAGTTGTGGCGTCTGTGAAAGCCCTGTCCCAAGAGGCCGACTCGCCCCAATTGGCTATAACCCTTGGTCATTATGTGAAGCAAGCGTGTTTACTCAAAATGAGCCTTGGAGTCGTCTAATCGTGTTTAAGGTGTGGTGCAACCAACAAATCCAGATACTAATGAAAAAAGAGAGACCAACCACAGCAGAATGGTTAGAAGCTGCCGAGATCACCCTTGTTAGATGTGCGATCTTTAACAAAAGACGCATATCAGAAGTGGAAGAAATGAAGGTCTCAGATTTAAAAAAACTGAGGGTTGTTCCAATGATGAAAATTTGAGTTTTCTTGATACCACTGAAAAAACATTGGCCAAAAGGTAATTTTCAATTCACCGTACTTGTTAATTTTCTTTATTATAAGCTAGATTGTGAAGCTTGGCCTTTGAGGTTTTCTTCGGCTTTCTGTATCAATTATTCTTACTTTTATTTTAGGATGCGTACAATCGAGGTGAGAGGCAAAAGCACACGAGGTATGTTTTTTGTCATACTGCCTGAGGACATGGTCAGTATGATCGACTTCATAATAAGGACATGCCCATTTAAGAAGAGCAAGTATATATATGCCAGGTGAGAAGATATACAATAATAATATACTGTAAATTACACAGAACACGCGTAATGACTAAAACTGTCACTAATAAATTGCAGTATCGGAATATTTCTATTATCGTCAATATAAATCTCAACAACCTTTTGTGCGTGTAAAATATGTACACTAAGGGCAGGTGGGCACAAACCACGGTTTTCTTTAGAAAGAAAGTCACGAAACTATTATGGTCATTGACGTAAAAAACAATCTGAGCAATTCAAATCATGACGAAGCTATTGAAAATTCTTTATTGTATACTTGTTCAGTAAATTTGAATCAATTCCGCTAACCTAAGTGTTTAATTTAACTGAATACTGAGCTTAGTATGCATATAATTATATATTGTAGAAAGAATGGGGGCTGTATAGATGGGTGTAGTGCCATGAGAAGTACGACCGAGAGGTGTCCAGGCCTAAAAAATCCCAAAAACATCAGATCAAAGTTACTGCGCATTATTTTGCAATTCATCTACAGGTAAAGTGAAATTTCCTATATTGACTTGTAACTGTGCTGTAGTTGTGTAGATTGAGCAAAATAATGTTTGCTACTCATGCTCATTCATTTTGCATGAGAATTTTTAAATTCATTACCACATCACTGGACTCCCAGCCGAAAATATGCCGACAGGCATTATTGCTCACACCATAATATATAAACAAACTTATTTTATATTCATTAGTGCTACCAATGATATTATACTGCTGGTTAATATAGTACCCTTGCAACTCAATCACAAGCAAAGAAAAACAAAATAAAAACAATGGCACGATCTCACCTTCAAAATATTACATGATGAATTTCGGCTCACTTGAAATTATAGCAATGAATCATACAACTCAAACATTTTACTCATAGCTCAAAATATACAGGATATCCCATAACAGAGCTTAAAATCATAGATCATTTCAGCATGTTTTATGCAAGTGGGCGGAATATGTCTGCTGATATTAGTTAGATATTTAAGAACATTTTCTCTGAGCTTTGTTATTGAAGTATTAAAAAGATCGAAGTAAAATTTATAACTACCATATAGATGGCACTGGTAATCTTTCTAGCTCTTATTAGTTTACCGAAATAATTTATTTGTTATACAAGCGGTACAACATTGCTGTTATTTGCAAAATATGCATGTAAACATACATGTATATAAATGATATATTTAGCACTTCGTTCAAACTATGTGAAACTATGAAAATATATGGATACAAATCACATAAAACTGCTCAATAAACTGTCGTCTAATACTGCAAAAACACATTTTTTGACTGGATCACAATGTAACACTTGTTAAAATTGTCATTAACACGATAAATTAAATAGCAATTCAACTTAACAATCATAAATTATAATATACGGGATCAGGAGAATTCGGTTAATGATATGATTTCAACAATGCTATTGCGCCATTTTATAATCCCACTTGCACTTATCATCGTCTTCACAGCTAAACCTTCGCAAACACGAGGCATTGAACCAATTGTGGGGTAATGTTGTGTCAGAGTTGCAGACCGTGGCCCTGCATTACGCTAACATAGGTTAAATGTCTCGTTAAATGTAACGATCAATCGGTACATGCATAATAGTTGTACAATATTATATTTGCGTGGACACTGAGCCAGCAATGCGCCAGTACCGGACACATAGTGTCAGTTGAGACTCACCCGATGTGAAGTGAGATTCTAGTATATTAAGACTACCAGCCCTCAAACAACGCTTTACTAATGCGGTGTCAAAAACACTAAGCGTCATCGTGACGTCTTGTTCCCAGTGAACTTACAATGCTGGGCCAATGTTCAAGAAATACCAAACATTTCCAGCATTTTTCCAAGAAGTGAATAGGATTAGTACCTATCGACGTCAGGTGTCTAGTGAACTGAGCAACCGTATGCACACTATCCAGTGTGTAAGGCCAGCAATAAGTAAAACATCAGCTCTTACAGATTCTATTTTATACTATTTTTACGGTTTATCATTTTAAAACTAGAAGTTGAGTAAGCAATTGCAGCTACAAATGTGATAAAAATAACCCCAACCCATGTCACTCTTAGTACCCAGGTGTGGCTGGCTCAGGTGCTTTGTGACTTCAAGTCCATGTTCCATTGATTTTAGTGTTGGTAGAGGGAGTGATATAAGAGGGGACGGGGGATGTAAGAGTGGGGTATTACCCCTCCAAGCCATATAATATTCACTGTACCCCCTGGGATTCGTGATGGAAAAATTCCAAGCCACAATATAACAGTTGCAGCCTTGTGGAACACTCCTTTGTAACAAAAAACTGTAAAAAAATGTTTTGTATTCGATATTTTAGCTTGTTTGACCTTCAAATGACCTTGACATGACCTTGGGGTAGTACCCCTGTAAAGTCTAACCTCAATCCAAGGCAGTTTGTAGCCAGGTGTGGGCCCATCAACTGTGGGCAAAGATAATTCACATAGAAGATTGCTCCCCTAAAAATCCCTGTGTTGGCCTTATGTGGTGTGGCACAGGGGAGCACAATAGGCCTGGCACTCAAGAGGTTAACAATACTTGTATTAGAGTACTTTTCAAAGTAAGTGTACTTGTACTTTTGTAAATCCAGTACTTCTACTTGTATAAGACAGAGTTATTTTTATTTTGCACTGTGTGGTAAATGGTGTTGAAGTTAGAGGTTCATGTGAAAATTCATTCTATATTTCCAATGAATGAGTTATATTTAGTTTAGGTTAACTATATTATCATTGATATATATGGTTGAATTATCCGTTTTAAAAATAGCTAAACAACATTTAAAGAAGACGGTGCTAAAAACAACAAAACAGTTTGCGATGTATGTATACACCTAAACAAGAATTACGGCTGAAAACGTCACTGATAGATCAACTGATCAGGTACCCACGGTGACATTTTAGCAATATACACTTGCGTTCCAGTTTCATATATTTTTTCTTGACACAAAACGTTGCAGCTTTGCTTCATAATTATATATCATATACTAAAAGCAAAAAAAGTTTGTGTACGTTTTGGCTTCGTAATGATTACCCGTCCATTTGACCTTATTGACTGTCACATCAATTAAATAGGCATATGTAATGACAGGATTACCTACGCCATGATAGTGCGGTGAGTTGTAACGTAGTGGTACCTGATTTGATTCCTGGTGGGATCAATAAGCAAGTGTCTTCCATAATGCATTTAAATACATAAACACGAGAGCTGTAATTTCGTGTTCGTAGCATAAAGGTAGTAAATTCATATTGAATATTTTCATTTTTTTTATCAACCTGCACACTCCTTAAGTGGAATATATATGTCACCCCTGCCCACATACATTTTGCATACATGCATGAGTTTAGTTCCAGTCTCTGGACTCACTTCTACCTACGGATATACCTGTATGATTCAAGTTGAACATATTTTCGTACATATCTTGGAATACAGGGGTTATGGCGTGTATGTGTACATTGATGAGCCTTTACAAACTACAAGCATAAATATATCATAACCAAATAATTAAACTATAAATACACTTTAGTTTTCTTTAACACAATGTTGTTAGTACGTCAAGACTAAATATTTGATATTAATATGCATGTTGTATGAAGCATAAAACACACCGACGCGATTTGCCGCGCGACGACGCGTGCGACGTCGAGTCGGTTTTTCACTATTTCATCATTGGCACACTATTTCATATTCACAACATACCAGCGCGCCGGCCTGCCGTCGCGCCTCAATTGACGTCGCGCCGGTCGTCGCGTTGGTGTGTGGACGACCTGATAACGCTCGCGTTGGTGTGTTTTGCACTTTATTGTACGTATTTTTATTCTGTTTTAGGTATCTAGTTTAACTGAGGAAGAATTGAGACAAGTGTGCGAGCATTTAGGACATGATCCCAGCGTTCATCTCAACAGTTACCGGGATCAAGGAGGTCCAGCCCAAACTGCGAAAATTGCGAAGATGTTAATTGCAATGGAGAATGGCAATTTTGCGAAGTTGGCAGCGAAGAAGCTAAGCGAAATTGATATAGATGGTAATTTGGTTTCCATACTTTGACAACAAAAACTTTATGAATTATTTATATTTGGAACAACACGATAGCTATAACACTGTACTTGAGTTTCTATTTCCTCATATCATGTGAATTCAGTTCTGGCACATGACACTTTTAGCATCATACATCTAGTTTATTTTGATCACCGAATGACACACTGATCAAGTATGAAGAAGTGTTGGTGATGACATGCATTGAATGGTTTGCTAAAATGCAAAACTAACATCAGTTGAATTCTAGATATTTTCGTAACACATTTACGATAGGAATTAATTGTTTTTTACATGAATAAGTGGTCCATGTCAATGTGGTTTTATAAAGTGAATGTTGATTCAAGTCAGGTACATGTTTAAATTGCGAAACACAATTACAAAATATAGTATCAGGTAATTTTTCAACCTAACTGGATGTATATGCATTATAAATACCGCATTCCCGACAGACTCTAATAATGTTATGATTACATGTTCAAATTGATTTCCCATACATAGTACTTGTAGAAAGCTGATGAATTAATAAAATAAGAAACGAATACATGTATTTTTATTTCGTTTATTTTTAATCCGTTGTATATAATACGTTGGGCCCAAGTATGGTATTCTACCCCCCCACCCCCCCCCCCTAGTTCAAACAACAACTGAATGACGGTCGTGATTGGTTGACCTTATCATGTGACAGGCTGATCTACACTGACATTGATCGGGGGGGGGGGGGGGGGAGGGGCAGCTTCCCAGCTCCCCTCCTTATTGTGTATATGATATAAAATGGTATGCAATTGTTGCTTTGTATCATCTATTTCTCATTTCAGATATCCCCGCCCCCTTAAGCTACAAAGATTCATGGTGCGTAGAAAGTAAGACATTTCATTTCTAATTCACTTTTTAAGTTAAATTCCATCTATTTACCTATTAGTGTATACGGATATATTATTTAAAGAACCCCATAAGTTTCATATTATTGTTATCTCGGTACTTATATAGCACTATCTATTTGTGTTTACCCATCTCGAGGGGGTAGTGCTGTGATCTGGGCTCCGCTGCCGTTGCCTTGACTTGTCTCGGATAGTACTGCATTAAAATGGATTGACTTATTGAACTCATACAAACACAAACATTAAATCCCGCGGGTAATTCTAAGGAAGTCAAAGTTATATCTCAAGGGTGGAGGCATCAAACTGCAGGAAAATTGTTCGTTACCGTGATAAAATATTCAGTGGATAAGTTTCATTTTATATGGAGTTGCCTATGGCTACGGAGAAGTATCTTTTATATTTTAATCAATTCAAACTGGCTGCCAGCTGGCGACTATTTTTTTATTACTCACCTTAGCAACCTACAACTGATATATATCAGTAACACCTTCATCAACAGTTCACAGGTCGCTGGCTGGAATTCAACTCAGAATTGATAATCCGTGATTCATGCCTGGCACGGTCACCCTTCATCTTGTGATCCATCGCCAGGTCGGCGAATCTTAAAGCGACACAATCAGGCCAAAATCATATTTTGGCTCCTTGATATATCTATGATATGTCAACATGTCCATAGACCAGAATTGCGTAATTTTTTTCAATTTTGTGTTGCGCGTATACGAGAAATAACTGATAATGGGGCTTTCGGCACGCTTGCTACGTTGCCACAGCAACCCAAAATTTAAAAGACTTCCACAATAAATTATTCTAGCCTATGGACATGCTCACATATTATGGACATATCAAGAAGCGAAAATAAAATGTTGGCTTTTGGGTAATTTTTAGCCTGATTGTGTCGCTTTAATTAGCGTCCTACGGGCATCTCAAATTCACTACCAAAAAATGTGTAGTTATTTTAGATTTTCATATTTTACTTTAAATGTGTTTATATCTGCAGAAGATACTGATGAAAACACGCTTAGCGAACTGCAAGAATATGATGAAACAAATGGTATAGTATTTTATTAAATATATTTTCCTCCCCATAAGACCTAAACTGTATAGCATTGTGTATGTCATATATATTGTAATATCATAATCATTCCCATGTGATTATTATCATTAGTCATGACAGATACATTTTAGGGAAAGGAAACCCTAAAAGACAAAAAATTATTCACGTTTGAAGAACCTTAAAATATATTATTATTTTAGGAAAATGACTTGAGGTATAGGGGAATTTAAATACATTTTTTTTGCTTTACGTGTTTAAGTAATTGAATACAATAGTCCTAATATGTATCGCCGTTCTGTAAACGGAGTCAGCATGTGTTCCCATTTATATTTGATTTTTCAGAATTATGAAATATAATAAAATTAAATGCCTTATTTTATTGTACTGTACTTTTGTTAATGTAGTGCATGTTGACTCATCAGCTACTGCAGAATTTAGAGAATTAGAGACAGCATTTGAGACATTTGACACATGTGGTCAATGTGAGAAAGATCGAGCCATCAAAGTAAGTCATTATAGTATTTGTTTGTTCTTGAATGTATACATTTTTTTTCCTTAATCATTCTAATATTTTTTATTATATGACACTTTTACTTGAACCCTAAGCTAGGTAGTTGATTCGCACATAGATGTAACCTGGATCGTGATTGAAATCATTAATTAAAATCAACCATAATGTTCCTGTGTGAGTGCCTTGTCCTGCGTGAAGGGCATAAATAATTCGTGCCATTATTGTGGCTAGTACGTTACATTGTTATATGGAAAACTCATATAGTCACCTGTTTCTATATGATAGTTTGTATTTTCTGGATGTATGTGCGATTAATTGATTAGGTCGGTTTAGTATAGAATTCTGTTATCAGGGAGGCTGCGACAGTAGGTTTCCAGGTTTTCTGGAGTTTTTTTTGCTATATGCAGAGGCTATTTTATCTCTGGTTTTAGTGCATACCACGACAATGCTGTTTAATAGTATTTTAATTAGTTATGCTGCATATTTTAATTACCCTGTGCTTGTTTTAGTATATAATGTCATTTGGTTTTCATATCATGCATACGTTAATTTTCATGTGATTTTACCGAACTAAACTAGCTAACATTTTTAATGACCTATGCGTCAGCATAGACTTCCCGTCGTCAAATAAAATATCTATCTATCTATTTAACAAGGAGATATATCAAATATATACCATTGAAACAGCTCAATCGCCTGTATTAAAGGTTAAACGTAAAAAAATAATTCATAGTGCGCCATCATACTGGTTATGATTCATAGGCGCAAGCTAGTCCAGCCAACAAGCTAGTGAAGTGTAGTACCCATCTGCACACCCTATCACAGGATTTTATTGAGAAGCGATAATTTATATTTTAACCCGGTGTAACTGCCAAGATTAGCCCCTCACTGAACTATACACTGCTATGGTATGTTATGGATTACACGCCGGGGTATATAATAGTCTGGGAGCTCTAAGACTATACCCAAGGCTGTAATCTGGGAGATATTATATATTGCACAATTATTATTGCACACTTTTGACGTATTTGCTAGTAGAATTAATTAATATAAAAATCTAAGTGGCATATGGTTGGGGCGGTCTGAGAATTGGCCTGAAATCGTGTTATCATAATTAGGACTATAATATTTGAATGTTTTATTATTTAAAACTGAGCGTTATTTCGCATAATTAATAGGTATTTGACAGTCAAATTAATTTCTAATACTAGCATTTGGCTATATTCTCGTCAGTCGGGTGAAATTCTAAGAATTACTCGAATATAAACTCTAATGTTATAGTAAAATTAAAGTATGTTTGACAAATCAGGTGTGTCAGACATTACATTTGAACAAACTGTTCGAAAGATATATGACATTTATGGCGGCCATCTTGGATTTTTGCTTTTTGTGCATTTCCTGCAAAAAAATGGCAAGGTTGTCCACCTAGGTTGTGTTCCTGAATATCTGTAGAGATGATTTCCATCGGGCAACTTTTTACAGCAGGCCATGTCTGTTTTCCTGAAAAATTGTGGTTTGGCTCCCTGAGTAATTATTACAATATAGCCTGTGACCCTTACCTAATCTATTGAGGCAATCTATATTAACAGGAACAACTGCTTTAACAGGTGGCATGGGAGCTGGCAGACTATACCTTAGGGTATACCTAGGTTATAGTCCAGACTATGCCCTTGTATATTCCAGTCAAGGGGAGGGGTAATCTGGGCTGATGCACCGGGTCACTTGCACGACAAACGCGCGTTTTAACACTATACTTCTGTGCATAGTCATTTTTTTATAAACATATGAAAAGTAAAAATATATATATATAATTCATGTAGAAAATGAAATGAAATGAATCGGGCTTTAGGCCACCTTTGTGCACATATAGGCTAAACTGGGCCAGGAGAACCTCCTGAGGATGGTGAGATGATTGAGATGACACTGTCCTCCAGACACAGGATTCGAAATTCGAGCCCTGGCGGTCTGAGGCCGAGCACGCTACCTCTCGGTCACGGAGGCTCCCCACAATACTAACTTTCACACGTGGATGGGGAAGAAACAATTTTGTTTCTTTCAAACCGCCGAGACCGGGAACCGAACCCCGGACTCTGGCGTGAAAGGCAGCGGTGCTAACCACAACCCTAGGGCCCCCGCCCAATTCATGTAGAACGTTTAGTGTAAGCAGATATTCAGGATATTGTTAACTTTATGATGTATTATTGAAATACTGCCCTGAACTGGAATAATCTAGGATGTAGACCTACATAGCTAACAACAAGAACAAGTTATATTCGAATAAGCCGAATAATGATTGAAACAATGTATAGTGATCGGTAGTAAATAATACTACCCTGCAGTTATTTTGAAATAGGGACAACTTTGCGACATTGCAAAGATATAAAAAACAATTTTTTTTTAAATTTCGCTCAGTGCTTCCATCTTTTATGAAAAATAGATTCTTAAATGTTTTACCTCTTTTGTAGGTTTAATTTTGTCATTATGTGCCTGTTGTTGATTGGTTATTATCGTTATCTTATATTTCTAATTTACAGAGATGCACTGCGTGTGAAGAAATCTTTCGTGCAAAATGTTTTTCAATATTTCACAAGAAAGGTGTCACGAAAAGCCATACGGCAGTGCCAATCGAATTATTTTCAACTTGAACAATTTTAATGTGATAAGACTGAGAAAAATATAAATATACATAATTTTACCGTTCACCAAGATTATTTTAGAATTATTTTTGTCCACAATTAGTAGGCCCTATGCGTACCTGTTCATAGCATTTAATAAGAACTAGAGCTAGATGGAAAACTTCATGTGGTGGTGGTTGGGAGTTTTTCGCCATCATTTCTGCCGTGAGTAGGCTAATTGAGGCCGGCCGACCTAGTGCGGGATGAAATATGTGACACTGAAATGGAATTCGAACCCGCGGGCCCTAAGTCTGCTCCCAGCAAACATTTGCGTAACATTTATACAATGTTGTCCAAAGTCGAAGACGTTGGGCCGTGGTTGTACAAAATGTTATACAAATGTTTTGTGTTTGCTGGGTTGCTGTCCATTCAGCAATACAAGCCTGGCCGGCGCTCCGTGTGGTAGGCCTGGGCAAACCATATTTTTAAGTGTAGGCCCAAGTCTAATAATACTATGATTTATTATACGGACTACCTCACACAGACAGACAAGTCAGGAACCAGCTAACTCTAACACTACATGTTAGCCAAGCATTGGGTTGATGCTGGGCCACCGTTTCCGACACGATGTTGCCCCAACATTGACCCAACGTTGGACTAAAGAATGTCGTGTCACGATCACTGTGTATGCTAATCTAGCTCTAGTCCAGCTCTAGTCTATTTCCATAACATTGGAAGCGAACATAGCCTACAGTATAAATTAAAAACGCCTGGACCAGTTTTCTTGTATTTTTACTCCAAACCAAACAACTTTTGCATTTTGTGCCAAAATGTTGTGTGAATTGGTGAACATTTGTGAAACTCAGAAGTTTAGGTAAAATAATAGTTCGACAGGATCACAGTGTGCTTAAAAGCGCGGTGCAACTCCAACCTTATAATATCCCTGCGTGTGCATAATAGCATAGGCTACTTAATGTTTTTAAAGCAAAGTTCGGTGCATTTTTGCTAAAGGATCATGCAGATTGACGAGATCTACATATTATTATAAAGCAAACTTATAGGCCTATTTATTCATATTAATACATTATTATCTTGTTCACCAAGTAGGTTTATTAATTGCATCCTCCTGGGATTCTTCCTAGCAAATTTGTCCCAAATTGCCTGTTCATCAATGGTCATGATGTAGGCCTATTAAACATGTAGCCCTAGAACGGCCAATCCATTTGAGAGGCTCCTTGATGATGGGTCATTCTGGAAGATACCTTGTTAACTTGAGCCAACAGTCTAATAGCTAATCACTTGTTTTCAAATGTTACCCAATAAGGCATTTCTAGGTGAAGTTGAGCATCGTCATCTTTTTGCTGACGATACTCAACGTTATATCTTTATATCTGTTATTCGTGCTGTTGAATTCACGGAAAGTTGAAGTCCTGTATCTCTACTGTTTTCACTTAGATTACATACTGTAGATCTGGTAATTTTTGCGTGTTCAAATTTTCGCGAATTTCAGAATTAGCTAATTTTCTTTTTTCTTCAGTAGCGCTTTTTTAAGAATAATTTCGCGAGATTTTTGAATTCGCGAATTTGTCCTCCTCGCGAAATTCGCGAAAATTAAAACCTCGCGAATATTACCAGGTCTACAGTAATCGAAATTGAACCCAAGCAAGACTGAATTTCTCACAAATGGTTCAAAAACAACGTAATAAATTACATCAGTTTTTCCCAATTTCTCTCCTGAACCAGAAAATTGTTCCAAATAATTCAGCACGGAAATTAAAAACATTGCTTTGTCGTGATTTTAATTTCAGACAGCATATTTCACAGAGCCTGTTTTCATCACATCCGCGACATTTTAGGATAAATATTTCTATTGATAGATCTATTGCATCGACTCTAATTACTAGTTGTTTAAACTATTGTAATTATCGTGTATATAACCTTCCTGGCCGATACTTCGGCCCAAGTATGGCCCCTAATTTAAATAACAACTGAATAACGGATTTGATAGGCTGATCCCGTCATGTGACTGAATCACTCGATACAATTGGTCGGGAGTAGAATAACATACAGTCCGATACTTCTATTGTTCCAGAGTGTGAAACTTTTTTGCAGCACGTATGCCTATTCTATCTTGCTTCAACCTTTTTGGAAGTCTTTACAATGACTCCCAAGTAACTATAGGATCAAATACAAAATATGTACAATACCATCCAAAGCCTTCTGCACAAAAGAGATAAGTCTCTATGACCTATTAAAATCAACCAGGAATCCTAGTCAACTTTATTCTTCAAACACAAATCAGCTAACTAATCCTCTGTTGAAGACTACGTGGGGCTGAGCAAGGGCTTTCTCTGCACCCTCTCTTCTAGTAGACCTTATTACAACAGAAACGCTGTTGTCATCTCAGAAATTGCTGAAATGCATATTCATCCTGCACTGCAAATTCACCCCTGAACTATCACAGTGACGTTGCCGCGATATCACAATAGAAGAAGAAACTGGTGCGATGTCTCCCCCACCATGAAAAAGAGAACAATTTTTGCCTTATTTTAACTTTAAAAGATCAAATAGGCTGTTTAAGACGGATTATCCATAATAATAATAAATAATATAAAGCATTTGATATAGCGCCATACATCAGCCTTTTTGGCAGTTCGCAGGCGCTCTAAACAGTCAACAATAAGGCATCAGCAATAGGCTCGATTAAAAAGATAAGTCTTGACAGATTGTTTGAAAGTAGAAGTGGAGGGACAGTTTTTTTATATATATTGGCAGTTCATTCCATAGCCTGGGAGCAGCACAGGAGAATGCTCTGTCTCCGTGTTTCGTGTGTGTTGTTGGCACAGTCAACAGAGACGTATTGGTAGATCTTAGTGTTCTTAGTGGAATATATAGGAGTCAGCATTTCAGAAATGTAGGCTGGCGCTTCGTTATGAAGAGCACGGTATGTTGTCACAAGGATCTTGTACTTTATTCTGGATCTGACTGGTAGCCAGTGTAGATCACGGAGATGAGGAGTGATATGGTCACTGCGTAAACACTTTACAACTAATCTTGCGGCAGAATTCTGCGCTTTCTGCAATTTATCCAATAGGCCTTCGGAAATGCCATAGAGGGAAATGTTACTATAGTCAAGGCGAGGCATCACCAGAGAACAAACAAGCCTCAGTGTCGCCTCTTTTCTGAGACTGGATCTGACTGATCTAATGTTTCTGAGCTGGAACCATGCTGCTTGACACATCTTAGTGACCTGTGTAGTCATATCCATATGATGATCAAACATTACGCCGATGTTACGGGCACATTTAGATGTTGATATTCCACTATCTCCCACTTGCACACTAGACAGTGGTACCTTATTGTGATGAACAAAATATGGTGGTGCTATGATAACTAATTCTGTTTTATCATCATTTAACTTTAACATGAACATCACCATCCATGCTTTTATCCCAGCTATGTACATCTCGATTCGACGTTGAGCTTCCAAGAGATCTACTGCATCACCAACCTTAAAGGATACATACAGTTGAGTGTCATCAGCATAGAGATGATATTGGACATAATATACCACCTCTCGGAATAATCTAAAAATTGCGTTTAATATCATCAGCAATTATCGTATTCAGTGACCTGAATCAGCCTTTGCAGGGTGCTGATACCATGCTTGTGACAAAATGTGATAAAAAATACATGTAATATAATATTTCATATCCTCATACTTTTCAATTCACTATTGCAGGGGTGCAGAGCCAAACAACAACGAAGTACTTCTCCAGGTAAATATACAAATAGCCTGATATTAAAATAGTTATTAACATTAAATATTATTAACAAAATTACTGTTTTACTCGTTCTATGTGCATGTACGCAAAAATATCAATATCTAATGCTAATATGTAAACGTTTGTTTTAGCTGAACCTCGGAAGTCTACAAAAGGTCGTCGGTCGGCTGACCAAAACAATGCCGTCCAATCATTATTCAGAAGGTGTCTGGAAGAAGACAGAAAGATAACAACAACCGACATCAGAACGGCCAAGCGACTACCCTGCATGTCACAAAAAAGCAGAAGCCCAAATCAGGAGCAAGCTATCGAACATTAAGCTGGGAAAATCTAAATAGGCTATTTAAAATTTATTAATTAAATAATTGTTTAAACATATTTCCTGGTCAGTTAATATAGTCAGCAGTATCCTATTGAACTTACAAAATTGCAAACATTATAAAATGCGACATATTTTTAAAAAATATATTATATATCAGATATTTAACATGTGATTGTTCAATGGTCTGTTCATTTTGATTAGTGTACTATTAGGGTACTGTTATGATGGTATCAAATTTCCATATTACATGTATCACTATTTAATCATCACGATAACCTTGAAATCAAAGATGCAAAAATGCAATGATTTCAAATACTAGCGCATTTCAAATTAAAGTTATTGATTCTATTTCTTCATTTTATAAATGGATCAAAGGGTAGACCTGCAACAACAAAGATGTAGATGTGACCCTCTAATCCCCAGATATAAGAATCACAACTGAATGACTATCCATGTCGTTAGGACATATATAACAGAAATGTTGTACAGACAAGACTTAGTCAGATCGGCCAATAAAAACCGTCATTCAGTTGTTATTTAAATTAGGGGGTAGAATATCAGATTTGGGCTCTAGCATTGGGATATATGATAAATCGAACATGGCTGGCAATGCTTTAATTTTGTGATAATTTGAACTGAAAATCATAGTTACTGAAAGATCTGTGACGGTCTATGCTTTAGACCATACGAATTTCTATTCTGAACCTTTTAATTTAGATTTCATGGTATTTTGCAAAAATTTGGATGTTTTTACTAGTAAATAAGTATTTCTAATCATAGTTAGTTTTATGAAGAACATTCTAAGATACGAGCAAGTCACTTACTCTGTAATGCATGTTTTACTTATACAGGCTTTATACACCATTTTTTTTATTTTGATCAAAGTGTTATTTATTAATTAATCTCAACACATTTCTTGCTTATAAATGTGGAAAGTGATAATGTTGAAGCTGCATAAAGCAGCTTTTATATTATATAATGTACATGTATGTGCCTATTGCACCGACTGAACTCCGATCTCACAATAAAATGCTTATACAGAATTTTATGTTATATATTTTTCTTCTGCAATCACAGCGGAACAGACATGTGACAAATTTTGATTGTTGTAATTCCAATTTATTTTTCTAATTAAAAACAGTTTTAATAAATCATTTTAATTTCTTCAAATTCAATTTGACGTTTTTGTAGTGTGGAGATATGTAATTTATACTGTACAACAGCGCAATATAATGATAAATTACTTTGTCGCGCTACGTAATATATAAATAGGTGTACTCAGGTCTATATGACAAAATACGCTCTGAACAGATGGACACCGGACGAATAGATACATGACAAGATACATACCCAGACAAATATAGTACAACTATGCACTGAACAAATAGGCACCGGATAGATTCGCACTCGCGATTGCTAGTGCAAATTTAACAAATGTGGTGTTTTGTACCACATTAAAGCGACACAAATAAATTGAGTTAGCATGTACCAGTTTAAAGATAAATAAGAATGCTATTTAGATTTAGAAATCCATGTTCAAAAAAAGAAATGCAGGAATATTATAACATTAAATCTCATTTCGTATTTCACTTTTTAACAGTTGAATGCTAAAATCAATATTAAAAAGACTCACGTAATTCTAGTCTATGGACATTTTGAAAACTTATTAAGGTGTCAAAATAGATAAGCTGATTTGGGCCGCTTTGTGTCACTTTAAGTTTTTATTATTATTATGTTTGATGGATTACGTTTCTGGATTAATATAGTCATTCACACACCTTGACCGCCCGCTCCATGTTTTCCTAGCCCACAGGCTTAGGCCTAAACTATTAACAGTTTAACAAAACAATCAATATTAACAGTAGGCCTACACAATTCAAAAACATGATACACCATATTTTTATTTCTATCAATATAAATGTCTATCTATCTATTTAACGGTATCCTGTTTTCTGTCATCATATTTCACCTATAATATTATTGTGTATACATTTTCGCGAATTTGTCTTTTTTGTGACATTTTGCAAAGTCTTGGATGCAATAATTTTAAAACGTTGTAAAAAGTCAACCTAATTTTACCTTAATTCAAAACTACTCTGTGAGCAGTCTAATGTCAGTGTCAGTTGCGCTAAATCACTGTTGCCACCAAGCCCTTTATATTATCTCTGTTATCACATCCATCAGCGTGCCCACTGTTACAGAATAATCTTAAGTATGTTTGTCATTCGAGCTATCACTAAACACACGATGATTGGGGCCGATCCTCCAAGCTTACTCCGACCGCAGCACCAGCGCTGATTCAATGCAGGGTCAACATCAAAAATGTTGAGCAAACATTGAATCAGCGTGAAGGAGCTGTCGACTAATAAATATTTTGTTGGCAAAATTCAAAGTCATTGCTGCCTTATTTGTCATAGAAATATATGTGCAGCTGAGTTAGCATAGTTAGTTCTTTGAATGACATCTACAACTCCGTGAATAGATCAATCATTTTTAAATGCACCACCAATCATAAATTATTACCAATTCATGCACAAAGTAATGTACTTAAAGCGACACAATCAGGCTAAAATCATTAAAAAATCAGTATTTTATGTTGGCTTCTTAATATGACGATATGCTGCAAACATGACCATAAACTAGAACTGCCTAAGTTTTTATTTTATTTTTTGTGTTGCGCATTTACCAGTTAGGCGAGATATAAAGACGAAATTCCCATATTTTATATTGTGGACATGCATTCACCCGCGGCAAGGCAGGGAGAAAATGTTAACCTCGGAATATGCAGCCTGCGCGGGTCTCTGGTCTGCTCTCTGTAGGCCTAAGCATAGTCCACTAACCCAATGTTGGTTCAATGTCAGGCCAATGTATGTGACACTGGCCCGGCAAAAACGCAACATCGTTTCAGTGTATCGTCTTGGCTAGATAGTTATTCAGCCGTTTTACACAATGATGATATTAATAGGGGTCTATGAATAATCTGTGTAGGCTTATCTGAATTATATTAATTAATATCCACCAGGCCATATTTGTCTTGTAATTTGTTGCTTGAAATCCGAGATGAATCATATGGTGAAAGCTTAGGTCCAACATTATCAGGTTTGATATTGGGCTAGGCAGTAGGATAATTTGAATGATAATTATGTTAGACAATCTTTTATTGACTGGATGATAGCTAGCAAACTCAAATTGAATCCTGACAAGACAGAATTTATACTAATAGGCACTAAAGCACAACGAGACAACTTAGGCCTATATCAAAAGTATTTAGATCATGCTACTATCATATACGTGATTTGCGTCGCTTGCGCAGATGTTTACCAGCGGCAGTGACTAAGACAATAGCAACTTCACTTGTTTCGAGCAAGCTAGACTATTGTAATTCTATCCTCTCTAACATCCCAAATCGCGAAATAAACAAGGTGCAGAGTGTTCAGAACTGCTTGGCCAGGGTTGTGACCCTTTCTCCACGATTCCGCAGTGTTACACCTTTGTTAAAATCCCTACACTGGCTCCCTGTTCAATTCACAATAAAACACAAAATATGCACCATCACATATAAAGTAATACATTCATGTCAGCCAGTAGGCCTATATCTACATAACTGCTCAAGCCTTTAAACAAAACCCGTAATCTCCGCTCCTCAGATGATGATCAACTGGTTGTTCCCAGAGTGAGTTCAAAAATGGGTGAAAGGGCTTTTTCGGTTGCGCCCCCCAGCTATGGAATTGTATCCCTCTTTCAAATAGTGGCGAATCTTCGAATGTAGCAAATAGGGCCTAGTCTATCTGTGTTCGAGATCAAATATTGCCACCCAACAATGCAACATTGTCCCAGCGCCGGCGCAGCCCAAACACTGCATGAAAAAATAAACCTGCACTGTCGTTACACAATTGTTTTAAAGATGCGTGTCTAGATTCAAGTAAAGTCGAATGTTTTGAATATTCTACTTACTAATGGTATATCTGTTATTTGCAGATGACCTTGTCCTTTTTTCAGAATCTGCCGCGGGATTACAAAAACAGCTAACTGCCCTGTATACATATGCTTCCCTATGGCATATCATAGTTAGCATTCCTAAAACAAAAGTTCTTATCTTTAATGAACGTTACACAACAGTATGCGGAAGCTTCCACTATGGTGATAACATTATAGAAAAGGCTGAACAATATAAATACCTTGGTGTAGTGTATAGCACCAAGTCCGCTAATAACGTGTTAAAAGAAACTTTTTCTCATCTTGCTTCCCAAGCTGGGAAAGCAATCTTTGCTCTACGTAAACAGTCCCGTCCTGTGGTCGGTAAATTGTCACCCACTATTGCGTTCAAGGTATTTGATTGCCAAATATTGCCCATACTAGAATATGGAAGTGATATATGGTATACAGGCGATGATGTTAACGATCTGGAAAAAATCCATCTAAAATTTATTAAATCCACACTTGGCGTTAGAAAGCAAACACCTACTCCTGCAATATATGGGGACACGGGTCGATTTCCACTGATCATCCGGCAACACATAAAAGCTGTAAAATATTGGTGTAGAATTCTAAAATTATCTCGGAGCCATCCAGTCAGAAATGCCTACAATATGCTACTTGAGCTAGATGCCATTGGCTTCACGAACTGGTGTTCCCGTATTCGCTCTGTCCTCGAACGAACCGGGCTTGATCAAACTTGGGAATCACAGAATATTGGGGATACAAATAAATTCATGCTTTCATTTAAAGAATCAATAGTTAGAATATTTACACAGCAGTGGAGAAAAGATATTGAGAGCTCGAGTAAGCTGCGCACATATGCATTAGTAAAAAAATATTTCTGTGTTGAACCATATATCTTGCACATAAGGGGGAACCACCTCATAACAGCAATGGCGAGATATCGAATGAGCTCACATGATCTAAATATAGAAAGAGGACGATTCAATAATCCAATCACTCCAAAAAATCAGCGAATATGCACAAGGTGTCAATTAAACGAAATTGACGATGAAATACATCTTCTTCTCCACTGTTGCGCTATGAAGAATGAACGCGAAATCTTGTATGATTCTGTAGCCGCAATTATCAATATACAACCGACAAATGAAATGTTTCTAGGAATTATGACATCTAGAGACATAACAGTGGTGAAGTCACTAGCGCAATTTATTTATGGTTGCTTTAAACAAATTAAGGGCTAAAACTACTGAGTATAATAAATCTGTCACCTGTCGCTATATTATTCATATTATCATGCCCTCATGATCTGACTTGGGTATTACCACATATCAAGACGGTTGTTGCTCTCGAATCTTATTATTTGGCTTTTTGGGGCCGGTTAGGGACGTTTCCGTCGCCTTTGTTATCAGACGAGGTGGGGCCTTATGGAGGATTTCAGAGTTGCTAAGTCAACTGATTTTCTCCATGAGGTCGGGAATGTTTTTCTTCGATTGTAACTCCGAGTATGTGGTTATAACTAGGTCGTGATTGAAACAGTATGAATTAAACAATATAGTGAATTATAAAAAGGCCTAATGTTTTTGTGCGAGGGCCATGTCCTGTGTGAATTGCACACATAATTTTTAACCGCCATTACTACTGTTATTACGTCGTTAAGTTTGCACCACTAGTAAATCTCAGGGAATATCCGCGTTTATAGCGACTGTGCTTGCATGGTCACATGACACGGAGCTACCTGTTTATGCCATATTTATTGTACTTGCATGATATTATATTTAATTTTAAAAAATACCATATAATTTTTACCATTGGCTTATTGCATACTCCAGTTACTGTAGCATAATCATGCACTTGTATATATTTTAGGTTTCTACGCTTTCCAGAGTGTCTTTTTTGCTACTATATATAATTAGTATGTCATACGTAGTAGCTATTTTATCTCTGGTTTTGGTGCGGGAAACAAAATGATAGACCTCTATGTTATCTTGGCAATGCCTTTTATTTCATTTTTAGTAGTAGTCATTTATATTATCGAAATACCCAGTTTTTATTTTGGCAATGCCACTTAACATGATTTTAGCTGTGTATGTCATACCATGTATATTATCATATGATTTTAACAAACTAACAATCTTGTATATACATGTACATATATCTCTTTCATTTCTATGACAAATAAGTCTGTAATGACTTTTCTTTTCTGTCAATAAAATATCTGTCTGTCTGTCTGTCTACTTAATTTTTGTAAATATCGGTTTTGTCAATTTTAGCGCGTTTACAATATATTCATGGCCATGGCATGGGCATGGGACTAGGTAGTCCAAGCTGGGGACTCTTGCGCTATGCTCCAGAAGCAGAGTGGATCAGCCTGATCTAGGGCATGGGGTGATGGGCATGGCCATGTCATAGACATAGGCCTCATGACATAAGCCTACAATAGGCTAACGCTAGGCCTACGGCTACAGTAACAATTGAAATGTCATAAGTTAACAGGCCTAACAGTAACACTGAAAATAACAGTAGGCTAGAATAACACTAACCTGCTACCGGCGGTAGGCCTAACACTAGAAGTACAACATTCATGTCATGAATCATGATTCACAATCACACAGTACTTTCACTGAGTCTCAGACTCAGTCAGTCACTGAGTCAGTGCATCCAGTGGCACTGCGGCAGTTCTCAACGTGAGTCTACTCACTCCTAAGTCATTAGAATAGTCTACACCTTTATAGTAGGCCTAGTTACAGTCTGTCCGTCAGTCAATTCTCAAGGTATTGTCACGAAATTTTGTAACCATTATTATCTATAAGGCAACAACCCTGAATATTTCGCAAAATACCTTTGAGTTTTTCAGAAGTTAGACCATTCGACATGTAACGCAATTCTGAGAATAAACCGTAATGGAAGTTAGGCCTAATGGGTTTGAACATGTTATATAGGAGCGTCATAAATAGACATTTACTACATGTCAAATGGTCTAACTTTTGAACTATACAATATTTGTTTACGAAATTTTCAGGATTGATGCCAAATGACTAGAAATTAGGGTTTACAAAATTTCATGAAAATCGCTTGAGAATTGACTGACTAGATACCGAAAAGCTAACTTTTATTTTGGACCATCCTCCACCGTTGTGTAAACATGCAACTGGGGTCTAAAAAAAGGAAATTTATGACGTCGTTTTTTTGGTCGTTTTTTGTACATGTAGAAAAAGGTTATAAATGTTATGGTCTCTGAAGGCATAAAAATGTATTCTATTTATTTGAAAAAATAACTTTTATGATGGTTTAAACTTAGAACTAGGGTCTGGAAGAAAAATAACGGCGAAACCTGTATTATCGCCCAATGTACAGATTTCTGAAAATTAGCTTTTACTGTTAGGCCTATAACTAAATATTTTGTTCTGGGACCTAGTACAATAAAATAACCTATTGGTACAGTTAAAGTATATATTTTCGAACATGTCTGTAAAATTTTATGAGAATCAAAGGGGTAGCAGATACTTTTTTCGAGGCCACAAAAAGTTGGCGTAAAGTGAAATTTAGCATTTTTTTTGCATTTGACCTTGACCTTTCACTGACATTATTGAAGGTCAAGGTCACCTAAAAAAATAATTAAATGTGCAATCACGTTCCATAATATTTACCGAACCTAAAAATGTCAGGTTATTAAATATTTAAATTTGAAAAAGTATTGTTAATTTTAAGAAAAGTTGTGATGTTTTTTCATTTTTATCAAAAAAGAGGCTTTTTCCTGCAAAAATTCTGCGGTTCTTAACAATACCGGAGAAAAGGCAAATTTGCATAGACGAAAATGACAATATCTCAAAAACTATTTGAGATATATATTTAAAAAAAATTAAACAGCATATTGTTCCTGTTTTTTTTATAGCTATCACTGTGCCAAATTTGAACATTTTTGGAGCAGCTACAGCATTTCAGTACAGTGCTGACCATAAAAAAACAGTAAAAGATCACAATTTTATTTCAATGTGTCTCTATTAATTTTTTGAGTTTAATTAGCCCTCCTGGCATCAGGCTGAAATATGTCTCAAATGAAAGAGGAGACCCCACTGGTACGTTTTTGCCCTGTTGGCATTTCTACATCCCGGGGGTTACCATGGCAACGGGGGTGTAAACAAACCCTTTCAAAACTCTCCTAAACCTAATTACTGACCAGTTTCTCCCATGTGATTTATTTGTAGTCAAAGAAATATCATAATAGTTATAGCATATATCGATATAAATTGATTTTGATGTAATAATATAACATAATTTTATGCATTGTTTACAACAAAGACATATTCTTAATAATTCAGAACGTTTTTCACATTAAAAGTGTTACCATAGCAACCACATTCTTATCAATTATCGTGTTATACTAAAGGGTGATGTTTTCTATGTTACTTTACACCTAATAAACATAAAAACACAAACAATGTGTCAAATTATTTAATTTTCTGTAATATGACAGTTTTAACATGCATATTATATAATGACCATATGCCTTATTTGCATAAATGCATACATTATAGCTTCAAAGGGAACAAGTTATCACATTCTTCTTAATTCATGATATATATTACGCGTGGTAATTATTTGTGGCTCTTGTTTGCAAACTACTCGGCATAAACAGATAAAAATACAAACAAGGTATCAAATTGAAGAGAATTCACTGTGGCATATAATGTATTATATTCAAATATGCAAATGAGCTTATTAGCATTTACCTAATTTGCATGCATGTCTAATATTTCATAATAAATAAACACATATTAATCAGTATATTTAATGTCACAAATTATTGTTTAACACTTATTATTACATTATATTTAGAAGTGCCTTCGGATAATTGTCAGTTGAAAATTAAAGTTGAAAATTAATACAGTATTGTCACACAAACGATTATAATAGATGTACATTGCAGTCTGTTTAAAAGATTGATCAAGTTTAAATTTACATAATAACTTTAATTCGGAAAAATCAGTTATTTTGACTAAAATCTTCAATTATACAATAATGTGTTCTGGTGTAGTACATCCCAGGCATTGATAAAATGATTATTTAGGCTCCATAGACGATTTTTTACTCTTCCCAGTTACAAAAAACAACTATAATCTACCCACTCAGGTAAGAGGACTGCCAAAATACATTGTACACCATTATCCACACGTAGATGTCGCTCAGGTAAACAGATAAATGAATGACTATGAATGACTATAGGCCTACACTGCATAATAAATTATTTAAATTTCACGTATATCTGAAAAAAATTGATATTTTTTTGATATGGATATTATAGCACACAGTTTTAAGTATGCGCTACACGATAGGTATGATTTAAAAGTAATTTGAGAGGTCAAACTCAAGGTCATCTGAGGTCACAAAAGTGAAAAATTCTTATATTTAGATTAAAACATCATAATTTACAACAGCCCATTATGTTATATGTTAATCTCCATTTAATAATTTTATCGTTACTGTTATGTTTATTTTCGAATGCAATTCACTTCAGGACATAAAACAGTGGGTTTATTTTCAAGACAACAAAAAATACGTCTGTGCCTAACTTATGCTAAGGGTGTTGTCGTAGATGCGGTATACAGTCGCCGAATAACCTTTACATAATTATAAAGTGTTTTTTTCCATACTTTATCGATATTAATCGTTATTTTTTATATCATTTGCTGATTTTGGTGCTATATGACATAGTTTGAAGCATACACATGGTTTGAATGTCATCTGAGGTTAATGTCAAGGTCAGAATTATGACATCACGAAATTGATAAAATAACATAATTATATCCTCATAGTCATGATAGTGGAATGTATGAAACATAGAAATGAACCGAAGGCGGTGACATCGTTAAGAAAAGTTGTAGTTAAAGGGACCCCTTCGGGATGAGACATTTTCAATGTTGTCAATTTTGAAAATTTAATTTATATGAAGCTATATAGCCTACTAATCTTAACTGAAAATACGAAAAAGTCGAAAAACAAATTTAAAGCACCGAAAAAGAGTAAAATTGCCATGTAAACAAAGCAAGTCAGCAATATTCAGCACTTTACATCACATATTCCCACGTATCAGACGGTAAGATCAGAGCAGTCGACGCTAATTGGTGTCTTATAGTCAGGACACGGGAGGACACACATGCAGCACTGATTGTCTACCCACCAATGGGCCGATGTCATCAGCATGTGGCACAATGCTTTGAAAACATTCAATCGTCCTTCAGGTATACAAATAGTTTGTTTGGGTTACTTCTGGTTTCATAGAAATGTTGATTGAAAATATTTGTAAAAATATGAAAATTCTGAAAAAAATAAAAATATGATCCGTGGGATACACTACTTCAGTACGGAATTAAAAACGAAAATTGATGTCATCCCAAGGAGCTGCTTTAGCTAGGCCTAACATTACTGAACAAAAACTCCACTCCCTGGCAAAAAATGATAAATGAAGCAGGTGTGAACTCATCCCCGGGTAAAGCCTCCTAATGAATATAACATGAAATATATGTGCGATACAGACATATTTGGATTTTATTGGAACGTTTGTAAAAATTGGCTTAACTGACCCCGCTTCCCCCACTCAACTCCGGGCAATATGTCACTGGTTATGTATTTTGAATGAAAGTTATGTTACTATTAGATTTGACAGCGTTTATGCAACAGCACTTTATCAGAATAAGACATGATCTCATAATTTCATCATTAATATAGTATAATTTTCACCAAAATAAATGTTTTCAATAGTAACCTCGGCCATATATTCCACTGGTTAAATATTTAAACAATTATCTCGCTCAAAATTAAAAATGCTTTCACTCACTGATAAATACATCTTGTCCGTTGGCATATTGATCTTGGCCATTCGAAAAGTCATTTCGGCTACAAAAAATAATTATCTGAGCAATTGAGAAAGTGATCACAATCAGTGACAATAAATAGATCTCGTTCGGTGAAACAGTGACCTTTAAAAAATGATCTTAGCGAGCAAAAAATATATCTCAGCCGATATGAAAGAGATAGTGACCATTAGAAAAGTAATCTAAGCCATTGTAATAATCATCTAAATCAGTTAAAAAGTGATCTCAGCCAGTAAACAAATGATCTAGGCCAGTGAAAAAGTAATCTCAACGGATGAAGATAAATGATTTCGACCAAAGAACAAGTGATCACAGCCAGTGAAAAAGTAGTCTCAGGCACTGGAAAAATGACCTCAACCAATGAATATGTGATCTCAATCAGCGAAAAGTGATCTGAACCATTACAAACGTGTTCACCGCCATTGAAGAGTGATGTCAGCCAGTAAAAGGTATTGCCAATGATCTCGACTTCAGAAAAAGTTATCTTTAGAGGCAATAAATAGGTAATCATGTTTCATTGAGCTGTCGGTCACTATGAAAGTGATATCGGCCATTGAAAAGGCAATCTAATGAAGCGATCTAAGTGAATTCGGACGGTTGCAAACAGACTTCGGCCCAGAAGAAAATTATTCCAGTTAATGGAAATGTGCTCTTGGTCATTGAAAAGGTGATTTCATTCAGTGAAGAATGAATCTCGGCCAGTGATAAAGCGATCTAGGCCAGTGAAAAAAAGTGATCTTATACAATCAAAAGTGATTTCGGCCAACAAAAAATGATCTGAAACACTTAAACTATGATCTCAGTCAGTGGAAGGGTCATATCGACCAATGAAAAAGTGATCTCAGCCATCGCAAATGTGATCTCGACCAGTAAAAAGTGATCGCCGCCAGTAAAAAAGTGATCTCAGTCGGGGAAAAATGATTTCCGCCAATGAACAAGTGATCTCAGCCATTTAAAAAGTAATCTCAGTCACTGAAACAATAACCTCGACCAGTGAATATGTGATCTCAACCGTTAAAAAGTGATTTTGGCCAGAGAAAAGGTGAGTTTAGCCAGTTAAAAAGCGCTCTTCACTAGTGAAAACATGATCTCAGACAATGAAAAGTGAAGTAGGTCACCGAAGAAGTGAACTCAGCCAGTAAAAAATGATTTCAGCCAGTAAACAAAGTGATACCAGCCATTGAAAAAAGGTAGCTTGACACTTAAAAGTTATCTAAGCCATCTACAAAGTGATATTTGCTGTTGAAAAGGTAATCGCGGCTTTTGAAAAGGTGATATCAGCTGGTAATCAAGTGATTTCAACCCGCGAAAATGTGAAGTCGGTCACAGAAAAAGATATTTCGACCAGTAAAAAGTGATTTCAGTGAAAGGAAAAGTAATCTTGGTCATTGAAGAAGCGGTCGAAGCCAGTGAAAAGTGTTCTATGTCAGTAAAAAAATGATCTCGGCCAGTCTCTAAGTGATTTCTGTGAGAGTAAAAGTAATCTGGGCCTATGAAAAAGGGATCTCTGCAAACAATAGGTACAGCGTTATTATATGTATACATAGTTTGAAGGATTCCAGTACAATATTGATATATTTACAAAGGTTGTTCAATTATAGTATGCTTGCACTGTTCGTTAATTTACTTAATGTAATGGTTGATGGGCCGATAGTACAGATTATTTTTATGAATTTGCTTCGCGATGTTTTAAAATGTGAGCAATCCATATTAAAATGAAAATCACTCGCACATCAGGTACATTACATGTAAGGTTATTATCGCTTAATCATGAAAAAATAGTATTTTTATTTTTGCTTCTTAATATGATTTTGGCCTGATTTTGTCGCTTTAAAGTTGTTAAACAGTCTACAATTTTTAAATTTGATTTGAATAGTGCATTGCAGGCGTCCATTATTGGTTAAACTGGTCTGATAAGCTTTGCTTAATTTGTTGCTTAAAACAGTTCTTATTACTCCAAAAGGATAATTTGGCTGCTTCCTTTATCATACAAGTAAAGAGTTTTGGGGCTTTAATAAATTTACCGCTGTAATTGAAAATAAGATATCCTGTGCATGCAGTTATAAGTGAAAATTGACTGTTTTATGTATGGCTCCTAAAATTTTCTCGTTTTTTTTATTAGTGCATAAACTTATATTCGAATAGTACGTGCGTGTACTTATATTTGAAATTTACTACGCGCACCACTGTGTAACTCAATGCTCAGACATGTAGGCTACTGCAGGTAATATGTGATAAAAAGGTGATAAACTAAACCCTGAAAACAACCGCAAAGTTACAGTCTTATCAGCCTTAGGAAAATTATTTGAAATTGTTTTAGAAAACCGCTTGACGTACAAAAACGAAGTGTGTTGTGATAATGACCAGTTCCAGGCTGGTTTCAAGGCAAATTGTAGAACATCAGACAACATTTTTATTCTTTATTCACTCGTAGAGCATTCCAAAAAGTATAAAAAAAACACTTTATGTATGCTATATAGATCTGACAAAGACATTTGACTATATTGACAGATCGGCGCTGTTTCACAAGCTAGCCAAAATAAATATTAATGGAAAGTTTTTAAATATAATAAAAAATATGTACTCGAAATCAAAAATGAGAATTGCGTGGAATAAAAAAATTACACTACCGTTTGAAAGTACATATGGTGTATTACAAGGAGGTGTTCTAAGCCCTAGGCTATTTAATGAATTTTTAAGTGACCTAAATGAGTATTTAGATCCACAGTGTGGTGTAAAAATCGACAGGGAAATAATAATGTATTTATTATTTGCAGACGATTTAATTTTTTTCTCACAATCTGCAATTGGTCCACAAAAGCAACTAAATTGTTTCTATTTTTACTGTAAACTATGGCACTTGATTGTCAGCTTGCCAAAAACCAATGTAGTAATTTATAACCCTTCAGCTGCAAAAGCAAACTGTTCATTTACCTATGGGGATCAAAACATCAAAATCATAGAAAAATATAAATACCTTGGATTGTGGTGCTCTAATAATAAGAACATGTTTGCCTCAAATTACGAATATCTTGCTGATAAAGCATCAAAATCAATCTTCGCCATACGACATTACAGTTCTGCTAGTGTCGGTAAATTGCCTCCTAAAATTTCATTAAAAACGTTAAATGTTTAAATATTGCCGATTTTAATGTACTGCAGCGAGCTTATGTATAACGGTAAAGAAACAAAAGAAATTGAACAAGTACAATTAAAATACCTTAAACTAATGTTTTCAGGTGTCTATGGGGAAACAGGTCAATTTCTCATTTTTATACTTGAAAAAAATAATGACTTTAAAATATTGGTGTCACATACTGAACTCTTCGACCCGTAGCCCATTGAGGCATTGTTATAAATCTTTAATTCATTTCGATCGATCAGGCAAAGTTAACTGGGTAACTCATGGCAAACAGCTTCTATGTAGCATTGGTCTTCAAGATACTTGGCGGGAACAACGCATAGAAAACAGTAAACGTTTTATGAAAGATATTGAAATTACCATTAAAAATGATTACATAAATATCTGGCGTCAAGCAACAACCAGCGCCCCCAAGTTACGTACTTATATTACTTTTAAAAAATCATTTAATATCGAAAAATATTTTTTATTTTTGACAAATATTAAAGACATAGCAGCTATGGCTAAGTTACGTTTATCGTCACATTGTTTAAGAATTGAAACAGGGAGACATGAAAATCTACCAATAAAAGATAAAATTTGTTTAAGATGTGAGTCAGAAATTGATGATGAAGTTCACTTTTTAATAACGTGCCCATATTTTAAAACAGAAAGAACTTTATTTTTTAGTAATATTAATTTGTTATTTCTAATTTCCATGGTGAAACTGCTGAAAAAAAATTATACTGTTGTTAAACAGTAACAATTTTACTGTACTCAACATGTTAGCAAAATATATCAAGTTGTGTTTTAAAAAAATTACTTAACTTTTTTATATTATTAATTATTATAATAGTTGTATTTTCTCTATTTGCTTGTTTACCAGTATTTTAAAATTATTTTAATGTTTTATAGTTGGTATTAATTATTTGTTGTGATAATAGTTGTACGGTCAGAACAATTATTGCTTTTATCGCCTTATGTATCTGTATTTTAAAATTATTTGCTGCTTTATATTTGATATTAATTCTTTGTGGATATTATTTTACAATAAGAATCACCATTGTTTTTATCGGCTTGTGTATTTGTATTTTAAAATAATGTTAATGTTTTATATTATTGAATTATATTATTTTTATGTTTTTCTATGACAAATAAGTCCATGAGGACTTTATACGTCAATAAAAATTCTGTCTGTCTGTCTGTCTGTATCGAATTTTAGAAACCCTTATTAGTATATGTCCATACCAATTAAATAATTTATGAAATTGATCGTGAACACAAACTACAGTATTGTTTCCAGTTGTTAACGGGTAGATATTAGGAGAGAATTGCTCTATATTATAGATATGCGCCTGCATTTCAAGCCGTGAACGCTATAGTGCATGAGTGTGATAGCTGAAAAGAGTGGAAAAAGGAGGTAGTGTCAACACCTATATTCTCCTGGAATCACTCACGCAACTTAACTTCAAAGTAGCAGTCAGTGATTACTAACGTTAGTTTAGTTTACTTTTGGTTGAAAAAAAATAATTACAATTTTAAAGAATTTAAAAAATTAAAAAATATATTTTTATGTTCGAATAATTATAAGTGCCTGCACTTATTATATTTCGAAAACTAAGTGCATCTTTAAATATAAGTGCATGTACGTTAATGCGCTGGGATACGCGGTAGGTATTTATATTGATCCGTCAGTTTTTTATTGTGTCTGACCAAAATTAAATGTAGGGATTTTTCGTGTACCTCTTCCTGAAAAAGATCTTGGTCTTAGATACGTTGACATTTAGTTCCCATTGTTACAATTACCACTGATTACATCCAAAAAAATGTATGTCTTCTGCTGACTTAGCAACTAACACTGCGTTATCGATGTAATGAAGTAAGTAAGTTTGAGGTTTTTGATAAGATTCATCAATTCTGTCTTTGGTGATTTTATTGACCACCACACAGCCGATTCCAGCCAATTGAAAAGTGATCTTGATCATTGAAAAAGTGATCATGGCCAGTGATATCAGCTAGCGAAAAAGTGATCTCAACCAGTCGAAAATTGATCAGGACCATTGAAAAAGTGATCCCAGTCAATGAAAAGTGATCTCGGCCTGTCAAAAAGTGATTTAAGCCAGTCAAAATGTGATATCAGTCAAAGAAAAGGTGAAATCGGTCAATAAACAAGTGATCTCAGCCAGTGAAAATTGATAGCGACAAAAATAGATAGATATCTCAGCCAGTGAAATGATGATCTCATCCAGTAAAAAGTGATCTCAGACAGTGAAAAGATGATATCGGAGAGTCACTCAAAGAGTTTTCCACAAGAAAAAAGATCATTCGATTATCTCAGCCAGTAAAGCAATCGTCATGGAGGTTAGCGCATAAGTTTACCTAATTAAATTGAATTCACCACTCCCTGAGAAGACATAAAAACATTTTTTGTGCGTATCATAACCGAGACCTAATTCTGGATCATCGTACACACATGGATGCGATTTTAATGCTCGTATATATATAGATTTTCAAATAGACGATTATTCCAAGCCATAATCTTTTTTCTTCAAATTTTGCGGCATCGGACGACATTCAATTGAGATGACTTTCAAACCATCTTCATCATGTAGAAGAGTAGATATTGGATATACGTGAAAATAATAAAAAAAATCCTTTATGCAGTGAATAATGCGTCGCTGACACCCCCTTGCCTTAGAGGTCATAACGGTAGTTAGTTATTTGTCGCTATAAAAAATAAAATACAAGCTATATAATTATGGAACATTAAATCGTCATTTCATCATGGCTTGGGTGTACTACAGCTGAAAAGAGACATAACAGTAAGCATAAGATTACTAATTGAAGTTTATAGCTGAATACGCTCTTACAAATGAGTTTTAATCTAACTCACAGACTCGAGCACAGGCTGTGATACTGAGGGTTTATTAAATATCAAAAGTAAAATTTTACATAATGTGACATCAAATAACAGTCATTGCAGATGATTAACAAATGTTTATTAACCATTGCATACTTGGTTTGTTTATTATATAATCATTGATAATAATATTTATTTGTATTCATTATGTAAAATATTAAACAGTTAGATATATTCTATCTACGAAACCCCTCAAACTACTAAACTAACTAACTAAACATATTAAAAACCTTAAATAAAGGGAGGGTGGGAGGGTGATCAAATATTCAAAAAGAGCTGGAATCCAGTAGCCCAACACATGGCGTGCCGCGATCAGGGCCGCCATGCTCACTGCTCACGGACTACAAGACGCTGTCCCAGCGTGCAGTGCTCTGATAAAGTAAGAGGTTCCCGCCAAAACGGTTGCTATATCCACCCTGCATATAGTTACAGATCCCGGTCACCCCCGGGATAGGAACATAAATAATAGGCATCTGGGAATTGAGATCCCTATACCATACGTCCCAGGCGACCATACCGTGTACACGGTATTATCAGGACAGGGGGATTCCTGCACTACGTGACCTTAGCTTGGGAATCCCCGACCCGTCAGTAGCGTAGATTAAAACCTAGGTTAATGATATTAACCTATTGATTTAATCTAACTCACAGACTCGAGCACAGGCTGCGATACTGAGGGTTTATTAAATATCAAAAGTAAAATTTTACATAATGTGACATCAAATAACAGTCATTGCAAAATGATAATTAACAATGGTTAATAAAGTCTTCTAATGCATAATTGATGTAAAGGTATTGCATAATGTATTTTATAACAATATCAGCGCTTATAATCAGATGATTAACAAATGTTTATTAACCATTGCATACTTGGTTTGTTTATTATATAATCATTGATAATAATATTTATTTGTATTCATTATGTAAAATATTAAACAGTTAGATATATTCTATCTACGAAACCCAATAATCCGAGAAAAGTAGGAGGTAGGAAACAAAAGTGAACAATAATTAAGAGTAGTGAGTAAGTAGTGTTTGGAACGACTTAAAAAAGTAGCCACCTCATTATCGTGTATATGTATGCTAGAAGAACTAACAATGACATACCTAAATAAAGCTTGTTTAAATTAAGTTATCTTAGAATAAATTATATATGGCTAAATGACCTACTACCGTAGTTGGCATAGGTAGTACATTACATGCTGTACAGTTAATTACTGCCATAACAATATTTTACCAATATATCTTAAACACTGATCACACCACCCCCACCAATACATATCTAAAGCATGACAATAATACTGTCTATAAGTTGTGGAAGCATATACAAAGAGGCACCTGACCCCTCTTCCACCTTAAAGTCTTTTCATCACTCTCTCTGATAAGCCAGTCATTTTAGTGTTGTGATTACTGATACAAAAATATAATTATAGTTATCGGTGCCACGCCAATAAACGTGAGTATAGTGACCCTAGGGTTGGCATAGATAAATGGTAAATTAGTTGGGGTATAGCCTCCCGTGGTAGGACCCCTGCTTCTTGTGCAACCACAGATAACACCCACATACAACAGCCCTTCTGGGTGAGGCGCGATACTGCATCAGCCCAGACATTTAACTTGCCAGGGAGATATATAGCTTGTATTTTAAAATTATATATGGCTGATAGCCAGAACAGTTGTCGGAGATATATCATGACTGTTTTGTTTCTACACGTTCCCTTATTGAGTATGGCCCTTGCCGTTTGATTATCTACATGAAAGCATACACGCTGGTTGGCCCAATGAGGGGCCCACCTAATTGCTGCGAAAATAGCAGCTAACGTTTCCTTGTAATTAATATGTAAAGTTGTGAGCTCTGGGCAATCTATAGCCCATTGTATATAACCCCAATCATTATTAAAAGTGAAACCGCAACCAGTGTTGCAAGCATCACTTTCTACGTCACATATGGGGGCTTTACTTAGCATGAGCGCTTTGCCATTGAATATTTTCAGAAAATTGACCCACCATTGTAGATCGGCGTAGATGAGCTATTGTGTCTAAAATTCTTCTGAGGTAACTTCTACCTCCGTTAACTACTTAACACGCCCAATTTAGCTTACCAGCTAGACTCTGCAATTGTCTGCATGAGCCGCGCCTCCTGTTGGAGAATGATAATAATAAGGTTTGAAGCTCTTTAAGTTTATCTTCAGGCAGAGACAGTGACATATCTATGGAATTTATGCATATTCCTAAGAAAATTAACTTTTGACAAGGGTCTTCTACTTTTTTCCATGAAATCCCAAAACCAAGTTCTCTTAGTAATTTGACGAGCGTGTCTAGACCTTCTTTACACCTCTCTCGTGTTGACTCGACAATCAAAAAATCATCGAGATATACAACTACGTTAAAACCCATACTTGCCATTATACGCCGAACAGCTTGTGAACATCTATGAAAAATAAAGGGACTTAGTCTAGCACCAAAAGGTAAACGTGTATCATACATATACGTGGATGATTTACTTGTCCCAAATGCCCACTTGAGACCTGTTAGCTCATATTGAGATGGATGAATTTGGACATATCTGTAAGCTGACTTTAAATCAGCCTTTGCCATGAAATAACCCGGTTGTAATAACTTCACAGCATCATCAACACTTTGATACTTGAATTTTCTTTCTAATTCTGCATAATCATTCAAAGCCTCACCAGATGGGCGACTGCAGTCATGAATAAGACGCACAGAACCATCTGATTTCTTAATTGCGCCCAATGCGCTGATAATAGTGGGTTTATTTTCACAAATTATATATCGTTGTTCACTTAATTCAACTTTAATTTGATTCTCCACACTTTCAATATTTTCGTCACAAATAGCGGAATGATAATTATCTGATTCCACCTGGCGATAATTTGAATGATCATGCTTATTAGTTATTTTAAAACCTTCTCTTATACCCTCTAAAATAAAAACCGCGTCAGGGTCATTCACAAGATATTTTTCCCATTTTTCATAGTTTAGACAGCCTTTTGGCAAAACTGGCTTACCAGAGAGTATTACGGGGTCATTGCCTGAATCCTATACAGTGTAGCTGCGCAGGGTCACTGACCCAGCTTATCACTGTTGCTATTGCACAGGGCCGGCTGGCCAAATGTCACTTTGTCGTTATCGCGCGAGCCTTGTTGGCCCAATTCCTTGTTGCTTATATGGCGCGGGGCCAGCTGGCCCAGTCCCGTATTGCTGTTACTGCGCGGGGCTTGCTGGTCCAATGTCTTTTTACCGTTACTGTGCGGGGCTCGTCGGCCCAATGTCTCTTTTTCAATATCGAGCGCGGCCTGCTGGCCCAATTCCTTAATGTCGTTATTGTCATACTTGTGCGGGACCTCTTGGCCCAATGTCTCTTCTCCGTTTTTGCTGGGGGCCTGTTTGCCCAGTGTCTCTTTGTCGTTATTCCGAGGTGGCTGCTGACCCAGTGTCCCTTTGCAGCTCGAGACTTTCCTCCTATCGTGGCTGGTACGTGTCTTGCGCAGCTTTCGCTGCTCTCGTCTCTTGCTGGCCTGTTGTACCGAACGTCTACATAACGCACCCAGCATCAGACAGGGTACATCTGTCCCCCAGGAGAATTCGAAAACCGCTTGCGGGCTCCTGTATCGCCGGTCAAACTGTAGGATGCTGACCCAGGTGTAAGATTCAGCCAAGCTTGTCAGCATAGCCATGTACGATTGATACTGAAGTACACCATGTACATTGAGCTTGTTGCTCTGTATCAATCTCGCCATTATTTTTAAACTGGCTCCTGTCCACTGCAAAGGCGTTACCTTTTCTAGGGGTGTTACAATATCTGCAGTCATTCTGTTGTCATCGTCCATCCTTATTACGTCTATCACTCTCTTCCGTCTATCCTCCAAATTGTCTACAATATCCAGGTACTCGTTCCGACCTGGTACCGCTAGGTGTACCTCCGGTCCTACCCCCGTCCAGTACCTGTTGAGCTGTGTGCGTACCTCTGGCCTGAAACACTGCTGTTTAACACAGAGATGGCGCATGAGGAGAGAAGCAGGCAGTCCATCGCTTGTCAGGCCCTGACACAGGTCCTGTAGGGCCGCTTGTGTAACGTTGGCAGACATAGCATCCACAGGGATACCTGTGCCCACCGCCAGATTCTCTCCCCCACGGGGGCAGTCCAGGATTGTCATATTAAATAATAATTGTGAGCAAATATTCAAAAAGAGCTGGAATCCAGTAGCCCAACACATGGCGTGCCGCGATCAGGGCCGCCATGCTCACTGCTCACGGACTACAAGACGCTGTCCCAGCGTGCAGTGCTCTGATAAAGTAAGAGGTTCCCGCCAAAACGGTTGCTATATCCACCCTGCATATAGTTACAGATCCCGGTCACCCCCGGGATAGGAACATAAATAATAGGCATCTGGGAATTGAGATCCCTATACCATACGTCCCAGGCGACCATACCGTGTACACGGTATTATCAGGACAGGGGGATTCCTGCACTACGTGACCTTAGCTTGGGAATCCCCGACCCGTCAGTAGCGTAGATTAAAACCTAGGTTAATGATATTAACCTATTGACAAAATACGCTCTTTGATCGATTTCGTGGCCTCGGATGACCTTCACCTCGACCTCAGATGCCCTTTATGACTTGCTTATCGCATAGTGCATGCTTAAAACTGTGTGATATAACATCAAAATCAGCAAAATTAATATGTCTACACTTGTTAGAGATTTGTGAATGTCAAAGACTAACGTTACAATGAAGTTAATCGAGTGTTTCTTGCAACCTCCTCCCTTAGTGGGTTAACTAATTACGTCCCATAGGTAGCATGGGTAGTCTTTTCAGTTTTTTTTTCGATTTTGTGGCCTCGGATGACCTTGATCTTAGACGACCTTCACAGCTCGCTCGGGCAGTGTATGCTTGAATATTGATATGTCATCAATAACACCGAAATATATCGGGACATATTAGAGATACGTGAAATTCAAAGACAACATTATGCAATGAATAGAGCTTGTATTGCAACCCACATGACTAAATTTGCAGGGCAGGCCAAAAGATAGTTTTCTATTAGCATGATTAGCTGGGTAAAATATCGGTTTTGGAACATAGAATCAACCTTTAATCATGGCCTGGGGAGCACAACAGTCGAAAATGAACAAGGAAATAGCGATAAAATTATTAAATAAAGTTTAAAACTCTTAGAAATGAACAGTTTTAGTCAAAATATGTGATTTTTTTCGATTTAAAATATGCGATGTTTTTATTCTGCAGCCTTGAATGACCTTGACCTTGACCTCAGATGACCTTCACACCTTGTTTATTGTGTAGTTTATGCTTGAAACTATGTGATATGCCATCAATATCAGCGAAATATGTCAGAATGTTATAGAGATAAGAGAAATTCCAACACTGTATTAAACGGAGTTTAATACATGTACCTCATTTGCAACCCCCACGCCTTAGGGGATATGGAGTGTTTGTCGCTCTGAACAAAACAGAAATACCGGCTGTGCAACACAAATCATCTTATTACGCCCCAACGGCATAGCACAATATATTATACACATACGACGAGCGATAATTTTTTGCCATTGAATCATGGTGTCCCAGTGACTATAGTAGCTTATGTAAGTAGGCCCTAATTACAAGTGTAATATATATCACGAATTAGGAAGGTGGTGACAACTTGTTGGTTTTTTACATTATAGCGTATGTATTTATGCAAATAAGGCATATAGTTAATATATATTTTGATATCTTAAAACTACTATAATATTAAAGAAAAATAAATTACCTTCAATTTGACACATTGTTTGTGTTTTTATGTTGCATAGATGAAAAGTAACATAGAAAACATTATCATTTGTTATAGCACAATAATTGGTAATAACGCAGTTGCCATGGCAACACTTTAAATGTGAAAAACATTCAGAATTATACAAATTATGTTTTTGTTGTGAAGAATGCATACAATTTTGTTATTTTATGCGATCAAAATCAATTATTGTGGAGATATGTTGTAAATGTAATGAATTTCTTTGACAACAAGTGAATAACATGGGAGAAACTGGTCAGTTAATAGGATTGGGAGGGTTTTGAAAGGGTCTGTTTACACCCCCGTTGCCATGGTAACCCCCGGGATGTAGAAATGCCAACAGGGCAAAAACTTACCAGTGGGGTCTACTCTTCCATTTGAGACATATTTCAGCCTGATGCCAGGAGGGCTAATTAAACTCGAAAATCTAGTTGGCCGCTCCCCTATATGTTATTATACACAAAAAAATACATTTTTTGCCGTAACTTTTTTATTCCTTATCCGATTTTGAAAAAAAGGCCTTTTTAAAATCGTAAGACCCTGTAGAATAAAATTAATCAAGCAGAGTTAATGAAAAAGTTAAATTATACTTTATTGTCAAGTGCCTTGGACAGACTATAGGGTAGGCCTAGAGTCTATAGAGTAAGACCAATGTCTGGACTATGGTTAGACTTGATCTACCGATAACTAGTCTACCTTGACCTTTCCACACTCACAGTTGTAGCCCAGGCCTGTCAAATCTTATTCCGGAATTGTGACGTCCCTACTATAGGCATAGCCATAGGGGCTAGGCTCTGAACAAACACAAAAGCATTTTTCAAAAAAAAAAGTTTTAGGCCTGCAAGTAGGCTAGCCTACAGCATTTAAAAGTCGGGTGAACAGAATGTTATAAAACAGTAACGAGACTTAGACTAAAACAATTATTCAAAACATCATACAAATGTTTTTAACACCTTTTTATAACATTTTTCAAAATACAATTTTTCTAGTTTTAGCATCACATAGACTATAAATATTATACAAATGTTTTAAAACGTTTTTGAATGAGGTTTTGCAAATTATTTTTAGTTAGCCTAATGTTTGATAAAATTCTGTTGACCAACTATGTTTTATAATTAATAAAAAAATTGCACACATTTTGGGACATTTAGTCTAACATTTTCTAAATAATATCATACAAATATGTCTTTGTGTTTGCTGGGCTAACCTGGGTCTACAACAGTTAACGTCTACTGTGAGTGTGACAAAGTCAAGGTAGCCTAAACCATAGTCTAAAGCTAGGAATCCAGTACGGTATGCGTTATGCGTAATGCGTTATGTGTCATGCGTTTTTTGCGAATCCATATGTAGGCCTACGTACGTATATTCGGAACGCGTTACGCGTATACATCATGCGTTTTTGGCTAGCAGCACTGCATTTTTTTTCGTTCTGTGGCTGATTTGTGCTTGAAAAGATGTCTTTGTCTGTTTTGGGGCGCTGTTAGATACAACAACAAAATTTGATTATTATTGCCGCCTCATTTAAATTACCACGATTGAAAAAAAGCGATAAACGGAAACACTACTGGTGGGTCAAAAGCATACATAAATTCAGTTAGGCCTACATGGTTAAATATTTCAGAAATAGACCCCCCACTTCAGATTAACTATATAGGGAGCAATTTACGTGGTTATGGCGCGATACTGCATTTTGCATATTGCATTTTCATGCATTTTACGGAAAAAAGTGAAGCTGGCTAGCAATCCTTTTTCAGACAAAATGTGGCTTACGCCCCCTCCTCTTGCACATTCTGGATCCGCCACTGCCCCCCCCCCCTCCTCTACACACACACACACACACACACATCTCGGCAAGCACGAGGCATTCACCAAAAAATATGCTGTTTTAATGTTGGGCCAGCTTCGAAGAAGGTGGACCAACATTGAAACAGCCTTGGATGAATGTATTGTGTGTGCTGGGCACTTTGTCTGGGAAACACCCCGTCGTCGACTTCATTTCCTGGAATTCCCCCTTTTCAATCAGATGACGCATGAATCCCGAAACGGAGCGATCCAATTTTTAGGACGCGCAGCTGTTTGAAAATCGTACCATATGTAGGCCTAGGCCTACGCATGTAGGGCCTACGTAGGCCTACATATGGATTCACTCTTGAACACCATTTTCGTCGAATATTAAACGCATAACGCGTGACGCATAACGTAGTTGGATTCCTAGCTTTAAGGCTAGGCCTAACCTTTGCCTATTTTTAATTATTTACAAAGTCCTATATTTTGAGCCTATAAAGGTGTAGGCCTATACCCCTGGTGACCTCTAGAGGTCATTGACCTCGGAAGGTCAGAATATTCAATTGCGAAGACAAAAAGTGGTGAAAATTGTGTATTACAATATCTATAAAATGTTTTATAAAATGTAGGCTATTCCAGAAGTGTTCCAAATACTCTAAGAGACTGATGTTAATCATAAACAAAACACTAAGGTCATGTCAAGGTTAGATTAGGGTCATTTGAAGGTCAAAATGGCAACAAATAGTGAAAATAACCCCTTTTAATCAATTTAAACAATACTAACGTTATTGGTGCAGTTATCTATTACAAAGGATTGGTTTTGACACAGTCTTGGTCAGATATCTTTTCCACGCGCGTTTTAGGGCAGCATTTGAAGGCAGTATCTGACTTGGGAGGGGAAATACACCCTAAGTATTCCCCTTACTACACCCCTTCCTTAATGTTTTATTGGACGAGCAAAATTACAGCACATGTACAGTGTGCAGCAACTGGTAAACATCAGTTTGGGCTCCCATGGCAAACTATTGATGCATAATTGGGCTATGGAGTCTGACATGGGTTCAGTTGGGATTATCTTTTACTGGGGTAAAGTCGAAAAACAACGTTAAGGTCATATCAAGGTCATTTCATGGTCAAACTGTCAAAAATCATAAAAAAATATTTATTTTTACTTTAATACCGGATACCAGAATTAATTTCTAGGCTGCATTAATTTTTCAGAAAGTTCGGCAAAATACTCGGGTCATAGTGTAGTGTTTAAGCTCCCATGATGAAACAAGTGTGCGTTTTATGATTAAAGCATGAAACTTCTACCATTATTAGCACATATCCTGATCATTATTTTAAATTGTGGAGGTGAGCTAGATTTGACCCCTGGTAACCTCTAGGGGTCATCGAAGTCGAAAGGTCAGAATGCTCATTCGCGAAGCCAAAAGTGGTGAAAATTGTGTATTACCATATTTATAAACTATTTTTGTATTCCAGAAGTATGTCAAACGCTCAAACTGGCTACAGTATAGGGCCTACTACCTCGATTTAACGCCAACATTGGCGGGGTGGCATTATCGTGAGGGAGGTGATTTAGGCCTTTGGATATGAGAGTTGAATAGCATCAATTCTAATACACATAAGTTTTCTCATGCATTTTGTTTATAATAATGCAAAAAAATACTGTAGACCCTATTTAATATTGTTTTATTCAGAACACTTTACATACAAATAATATTTATTGATGCACAAGAGAAAAAATACTAAATAATTATTGCCATTTAAATTGGGGTCAAATAAATTTATAGCTAGGCCCTATGCCAATTCCCGCGATCAGAGGAATATATCAGAGGCGCCAGTGTATTTAAAAACAATAGGTGTGACATTCCGTTCACACTACGTGTGGGACAATCAAGTGCTAGGTGTCAGAAGGTGATGCGAGTGTGCATCACACTCACGTACCTCGCTGACATTGTTAACCTACTCTGCTACATGTTATGTTTTGACTCTCAACTTATGAGTCGAACACGAGTTCAAGTCAACAAGAGTGGTATTCCTATTGTTAATCACAGTGTTATAATCCAATACTAGTATATTTTCGTTGTATTGTGACTAGGGCTATGCCACACATTAAAACCAATATGTATCTATTTCGCTTATGAATGCACCATTCAATTACTAGGGGAGGGGGGGCTGGATTTTTTTAATTGGACAAATAATTATTTCACTTTGTATCTGCAGAAGTTTATTTTTTTCACACTTGAGCAATATATTTATTTCAGTTTGTGTGTGGAGATATACATTTATTTCATTTCCTTATATATTTTTCTGCCTTGATCTGTAAGGAAAAGATCTGAGCAAAGCGAAGCTTCACAAATTTAAAGGCCATTTAATAATGCCAGATAAATTTGGCTCGATTTTTTAGACCTAATAAATGATGTTGCTCATAAGCTGAAAAAATTATTTAACTATTTTATTAACAAATTTAACTATTTTTATACATCAGACAATCATTTATTTCACGAAAATTTAGTTCGGAAATTTATATTTCAAAAATACTCTGTCCCACCTTGCAACTGAAAAAATTATCACGGCGTGTAATCCTCCGAGAGAGGTATTTTAAATAATACGAATTAGCAAAAGCATAATAATTTCGGCGATTTCTTGGCAGCCATTTTAATTTTTCTTTAATTCTCAAGGATGAGAGCTCTACATCCGCCCAGATATCAATACAGACGTGGATAATTCAAAGATAAAAAACTATGTCAGCCAAAACAAAGTGTATATCGCTACTAAACCGTTATAACGGTCTACTAGTCTGTTATAACGGTATACTTTTCCGTTATAACGATCTTGTATTTCGTTATAACGGTATAGTATTTCGATTTAACGATCTACTAATCCGTTATTACGGTCTACTATCCCGTTATAACGGTCTAGTATTTCGCTATGACGGTCTAGTATCACGCTATAACGGTCTACTAATCCGTTATAACGGTCTACTATTCCGTTATAACGGTCTAGTATTTCATTATAACTGTCTACTATTCTCCCATCCACGTGTAAAAGTTAGTATTGTGGGGAGCCTCCGTGACCGAGAGGTAGCGTGCTCGGCCTCAGACCGCCAGGTCTGGAGGACAGTGTCATCTCAATCATCTCACCATCCTCAGGAGGTTCTCCTGGCCCAGTTTAGCCTATATGTGCACAAAGGTGGCCTAAAGCCCGATTCATTTCATTTTTGTCTACTATTCTGTTATAGCAGTCTAGTCTTTAATTATAACGGTCTACTTTTCCGTTATAACGGTTTAATATTTCGTTATAACGGTCTAGTATTTCGTTATAACCGTCCACTAATCCGCTACTGCGGTCTACTATCCAGTTATAACGGTCTAGTATTTCGCTATGACGGCCTAGTATTACGTTATAACTGTCTATAATCCGTTATAACGGTCCACTATTCCGTTATAACGGGCAAGTCTTCCGTTATAACAGTCAAGTCTTCCGTTATAATGGTCTACTATTTCGTTATAAAAGTCTACTAATCCGTTATAACTGTCTACTATCCCGTTATAACGGTCTAGTATTTCGTTATGACGGTCTAGTATCACGTTATAACAGTCTACTAATCCGTTATAACGGTTTACTATTCCGTTATAACGGTCTAGTATTTCATTATGACGGTCTACCATTCCGCTATAGCGGTCTAGTCTTTAATTATAACGGTATACTATTCCGTTATAACGGTCTACTATCCCGTTATAACGGTCTAGTATTTCATTATAACTGTCTACCATTATAACGGTCAAGGCTTCCGTTATAGCGGTCAAGTCTTCCGTTATAACGGTGTACTATTTTGCTATAACGAAATACTAGAGCGTTATAACGAAATTCTAGACCGTTATAACGGCATAGTAGACCGTTATAACAGATTAGTAGCCCGTTTTAACGGATGAGTAGACCGTTATAACGAAATACTAGACCGTTATAACGAAATAGTAGTCTGTTATAATGGATTACTATGTCGTTATAACGAAATACTAGACCGTTATGACGGAACAGTAGCTTGTTATAACGGATTAGTGAACCGTTATAATGAAATAGTATACCGCTATAACGAAATACTAGACCGTTAAAGAGAAATACTAGATCGTTAAAGCGGAAGTAGATGTGCAAAGTAGTTAAAATTATAATCCTACTTGATGGCTGTGAAAGGTTTAGTCTAGTTATAATGCAACTATTGCCGACAAGTCATGGAAAAGCGTCATTTTTTTATAAGCTTAAGCACACAATAGCTCTGTTTTTGTCTATGATACCAGTTACATCGCATTTATGTTTTTTAATTATTTTTGGCTAACATATGGCACTGACACAATCAATTTTGGCATTGTCTCACTTGTTATGAATGCTGGAAGTACTGGTTCAAATACAGCTTTTCTTTTCAGAGTACTGCTTTTCTCAGCTTACTCAAAATCGTTTACACCTTGTACTTGTATCATACGACGTCTGGTAGGCCTTAGGCCTGTACGTCGGTTTTAACACTTCATCTTCGTCACTTTCTTTAAAGTATTGCATGTGGCGGATGGGTATTGATTCGAGTTTATATAAATAGCCATTCCACAACTTATCTAGACGGCTTTTAAAAGAGTTAATTGAAGGTGCTGTTACTACCTTTTCTGCTCTAACTTTTTAAATTTTTAGACTATGTCCTCGACGTGTAGTATCATCGTCTATCGTAAATGGTGTCTCAGGTGTGTAAAGCCCGTGGGTGAATTTGTAACATTCAATGACATCTCCACGATCTCTTCTGTAATGCATAGAAGGTAGCTTTAAGGCTTTCAATCTGTCAATGTAATCTATATCTTTTAGTTCAGGAATAATTTTTGTTGCCCTGTGTTGTACGCCTTCAATTTCTTATCTTTTTCATATCTAGGATATGTGATTGAGTGTCCATATTCCAGTAGGTGTCGTATTAGGGACTTGTATAGCATGCACATTGATTTGGGATCCAGTTGCGTGTAAGAGCGTCGAATTAGTCCTAAAATTGTATTAGCTTTATTAGTTTGTATTTCAGTGTGAGTCGAGAATTTAAGTTTTTGATCAACATGAACTCAACAGGTCTCTCTCCACCTCAGTCTTCTCCAAAATACTATCTATTTCATCGTGCTCCATGGTGTAGTCCTGTCTTGGCTTATTCCCCCCAATGTGCATTAGTCTACTTTACATTTTTTAACATCAAATGAAAGTTGCCACTTTTTTGCCCAATTAATAAGTCTTAGAATGTCTTCCTGCAGGGCAATCCTATTGGCCTCGCTCGATGCATCTACAAATATTTTGGTGTCATCTGCGAACATGCGTACCATTGTGTCTATTTCTTCGGGAAGGTCATTTATATGGACGACAAAGAGCAGTGGCCCTAAGACAGTCCCTTGGGGCACCACTGAGAGAAAATAATGCAGTCTATTCAGTATGAATTGAATACCGAACGATGGAATAATCGGTTTTATATAATTATATCATGGTGACAGGGTCTTAATTTAACGAAAAATAGCCTAGAAATCAATTCTATATAGTATCCGGTATCTTTAAAAATTACAAAAAAAAAACAGTTTTTGCCAGTTTGACCTTGAAATGACCTTGACATGGCCGTCAAATTGCGTTCGAATAGTTATCCAGGAAAGCACAACCCCACCCCTTGTCAAACTTCATAACCCAATTATTTATCAATATTTTGCTATGGGAGCCCAAGCTAATGTTTTACTAATAGCTAATAGCCTCCTTCCCAAGGTTGATACTGCCCTTAATATCCTAAAATGTGTGTGCAAGGGTTCTCCTGGGGTTGCATGGTAATAGTACTGAAGGGTTCTCTCTAAAGAACCTATATTGTTTAGAGTGTACACTTTATATGCTAAGGCTATTTAGTTCTATTTTAATATAAATGAACAATGCTTGAGATTTAATATGTTGTATATTGAGCATTATGGGCGGGCGCCTTGGTGCCGTGGTTAAAGCTGCTTGCTTGGAAAGTCGGAGATCGCGGGTTTGAACCCCACTCTGGCCTCCGAGTTTCAAAGTGACAAAATGTTTCTTCCCCACTCACTCGTAATGATTCAATATTGTGGAGAGCCTCCGTGACCGAGAGGTAGCGCGCTCGGCCTCAGTCCGCCAGGGCTCGAAGTCTGGAGGGCAGTGTCATTTCATTTATCAGCCTATATGTACACAAAACTCCATTCATTTTATTTCATATTGAGCATTTTGTCATCAATACGAGAATCCCTACAGATTATATTAAAAAACACAAGATAAATATATTATATTTAATAAGTAACTAGAAGAACGAGGTGTGGTTAACATTTAATGGTATGCGCCGAAGCAAACAAACATGGGTGTATCGATAGAAATCACCAGGACAGATGCAAATTTGGTGCTAATAAATGTCAAAACCATTCTACCAACTTTACTAAGCGTCTGTATCCAAAAGTTATAGGCCTACGTGTACCTAGCGGCATATGAGAAAATTAAAATTATTGTAAAAACAAAAAGAACGGAAACTGACAGTGGAGTGGGCATATCCACCAAGGATGGGGTATTATGTCCATATAATTAATCTTTCCTCACATTGTATTAGTGTGTATGTACGTTATGTATGTCCATATTGTCCAGACATAATTCAGACAAGATTTAATTATTAATAGATGTGCATCTGAAATATATGTCGATTTGCTTTGAGTATACAAACATAATATGAGAAACCTATGTCACCAACAACAAATAATCTTCGTCAGCTGTAAATATTGTCATCTTCGTCAGACTGTGCAATATTTGGATAATCTATTGTCTGGAGATGACCCCTGTTGCGTTAAAATGTCGACTAATCCCTGTAGAATTATGTAATCTAGAAACCACAGTGTTTTTTTATTCCACTCTCGTTTTCAATGGATGGCACATCCATGATGTGTAGCAACAAGTGGCACACTCAAAGAGGATTGATGTGTAATTTTCCAAATGGCGTTGAGGAAATGTGCTATTGTTGTTTGAAAGTGCGATGACAAGGTGGATAATAAACTGAATAAATCAATTGCTGCTGAGGATTTGATGGTAGCGAAGTTTTCACATACATTCTTAACTTTCACCTCCCGAGCTTCATTAGCATATTAGAGTATATGTAACCATACACAGTGCAACAGAATTATGTTAAATATATCAATAGATATTCTTAAGGATACCATTCTTCACCTTTAAGCTTGCTGATGTAGGTACATATTGGATGCGTTCTGCGTCCATACATTTTGTATGGTTTAACTTTACCCCATCGTTTAAATGTTAAACAGCATTGCTACCCGTGAAAGCAGAACCTGCTCAATCAACTTTAGCAGGTTTTAAAGCTCATAGGAGAGCAAATGACCATAACAGAACCTGTTCAAGTGAAATACATCAAGCGGTTTAGGGTATAATTTGCTTCAGAACAATTGTGTAGCAGTTTAGAATACGGGCATGTGCCAAGCTACTATTCTCCATACGAAAGACTGCTACACCAACATTTTGGTAATACAGAAGCAATTGCGTCCCTTTTGATTCTGATGTGTATCCACGCTTTTTAACATATTCAATGTGTACGCATGATGATTCGAGAATCAGTTTCTTTCTGTGCTGTGTAGAGCTAAGATTTAGTTCAGATACTGGTATTGTTGAAATATCTTAAAACAACCATGTGGCTTCACCACCCTCTAGATGGCGAAAGATGTTGTTTTTCAAGTTCTAAAGCATTCGTATTATAGTACAACTTGAGTTTAAGCAGACTCATCAGTTAACGTTTATGTTCGCTATTGGACAACAAGAACTTTTTTCAGTCTGCAGGTCTTTATCCCCTTTTATTTAAAAATCGTGGACCTCTTCTGACATGTTCAGATATTTTACATATCCTTCTTGGTACGAGTGAGTGCTAAAATGTACTTTATGAATGGATGGTAAAACTATATTAGCAACATCGGTCATATAAGCTGGAACATCTTTGATGTAAAATCTGGTATTGAGGTCATCGATAAAAGGTTATTTGCTATCGGCGGTAGGGAAAAATTGTCTTCGTTTGCAATTCATCTTTCTAAAATCAGCTTTATAAACATGTACACCTAAGGACAGACATGTATCAAACGTCTTTCATTATCACTTTTAAAAGGATTTGTGAAGCTATTGAAATATACAGTGACCATGGTGATGGATGGTTATGATCGGAATCTCACTACGTTTCACCTGTGTTGGTCGGAAGTATTTGATACTCATCTTTATCCATATAAAATTATAGCTTACCACCCATTTTATGAGCGGCCATCACATAATCAACTCGTTCATGAGTTGCTCTGAGTGATTTGATAGACTTGTATAGACTTTTGCATAGCGTTGGTGCGGCAGCTGGTTATGATACATGTCAATTCAACGAAGCATTACATGCTATACATCATTATGTTTGAAGTAAATAAGTTGAATGAAACAACATGAACACAATTCCATAAGCAGTCTTTTGGAGTTTAACAATATTGTAAGTTTAAGAATTAAGCGGTAATTTATTTGTTTGCTTGTTGTATGATATATCCATATTTTCGTTACAATTAATGTTGAATATATGTATTCCATATTTAAGAATAAATATATATATTCTTTACTAAAAGTGTTTACGTGATGAGGTGGATAAATTAAACTTACATTATCATTTGAATGAAATTATGTTACGTGACTAATTTCTTTAATTATCTGATCACGAAATATCACTAATTAATTGTATACATCTAGCTGTATAAAAAAAGGAATGTTAATTTAACCTTGTACTTATGACCATTTATTAGCATAAATATAATATATTTATCTTCTGTTTATTGTTATTATCTTTAGGGATATCTGGATTATAAAATAATGCTCGAGTTACGAGTCGACATCTAATGTCTCAAACATTGTTCATTAGCATTCAAAGTGTCATTATATATACATATTAGTGTGTTCTCCATAAAACATGAAATTTCTGTTTATTGTCATAATCTTCAGGTATATTAGGATAATGCCATAATGATCAAGATACAACCTACTAAGTCTCAAACATTGTGCCTTATTTTACATTATTTTACATTTATTTTTAAAACCCAGCCTTGACTTTCAAAGTGTCATTATGTATATAATTTCCCATACAACATGTAAACATAAACATCAATATGAGATTAACATGAACTAATCATGGTAATTATTATAAAAATAACCATAGTAGATATAGTATTTTAGAAATACAAAATCAGCTTTAGCATTCAAAGTGTCACTTTATATAATATTTAGTTCTCCGTAAAAATGTAAACAAATACCAATATGAGATTCATGTATAATAAATATAATAATAAATAACCATAGCATGTCGAGTTAACCTAATTATAATACCTACTGGAGGCAGAAATATCAGTACATTTGAATTTTACCGTTAGCGATAAAGACGCGCGTACCCTAAATATGTAAATAAAGAAAAAAATTGGCAACAGATTTTTTAAAACTTTAACTTCCAGTCACCCGGAATTAGCTCGCTCCTAGATAGCACTCAACAAAAATGACAGATTTCCAAACTTGACACATATTATATAATGTTTGTTTTTTTAGGCGCCCGTATTGATAAAAAGGTTGAAAAAAATATTCAAAATAAAATCTGGGCACAAATATTTTTCAGTGACCTAGATGTGTATATGGCCGAGGGCTATGACTAAAACAATAGTGAAAATAAATAAAACTAATACTATTTTGAACAATTTTTCAAATTGTTGTCAATTTTATTTTAGTGTCCTTCTAAAAAACGGTAAAATAGGCCCTAGGACTTAAAGCGTCCTGTTTGACAAAAAAGAACCAAAACTTGATATGTTCCAATGGTCAAGCTAAATAAAAATCGCAGGGAGAATGTCTTAGCTTTTGTGAGTACGAGGGCTAGATCTGGCTCCCGGCCTACAAGGTCCGCACATAGATTGGTAAAATTAAGGATACTGCAACCCCTTGTCGCACATAGTTGTCAAAAAAAGGGACGTATCCTATTCTGGGAGGGAGGTTATATTATGGGAGTGTCGCATATATAGTGGTGAAGTAGAGGGTATATTCAGGAGGGTCGCATATAGACTAGTTGTCAAAAAGGGTTGGTATCCTATTCTGGGAGAGATAAGTAGATTCTGGGAGGGGGAAGTAGATTCTGGGAGGGTCACATATAGATGTCTAAGGGGGGGGGGGGGTGTATATTCAGAGAAGAACGGGTAGATTCTGGGAGGGTCTCATAGATGTTTAAAAGGGAGGGAGGGGTAGTTTATGGGAGGGAGGGGTAGATAATGGGAGTGTGACCAAGAAAGGGGTGAATTCAGGAAGGTCGCATATAGTTATCAAAAAGAGGAGTATCCTATTCTGGGAGGGAGAAGTATTATTTACTCGAATATTTGGGACTCGTCACAAAAAATAGCAGTTGGTCCATATGGTTTGAATTGTCTTGATGGTATCTTCTAAACGCAGTATGTTTGCCCTTCTTAAATATACATTTTAGACCATACATGCCACAGTAACTTTGTCATGGAAACAGTGTCGAATATCCATCGACTGGGAGATATATCATGAATATGCAGTGACATTCAAAAAATACATCTACATTGTGTTTACATGATTTATTTTATTTAGATCTTTTATCAAGCTAAAGCATGTGTGTACACCCCCCCCCCTCTCTCGACATAAAAAATAACCTTAAATGCTAAGCTCGTGGTGTACACTCCACCCCTCTAAATTTCCGGTGAGGTACAAAATATATATGCTGGTTTTAATGGACGATTGAGAGGCATTTGAAAGTGATGCGAAGGCGGTAAACATGTTAAATGACGACGGAGATGCGTTGAAAAGGGCAAAGGCAAAGGGTGACGAGGAAGCGTTGAAGATGCCTTAAATGGCGATGGAAAAGCGCTAAAGAGCGATGAAGAGGCGGTAAAAGGCAATGAGGAGGCGTAAAAGGACGACTAAGATTCGTTCAAGTGTGACGGGGCGTGTTTAAGGGCAATGGGGTGACGTCAGAGGGCGATGAAGGTGTGTTAAAGGTTAACGGAGAATCGCTGAATGGCGATGGAAAGGCCTTCGTTTGCAACGAAGAGGAGTCAAAGGCCGACGCAGATGGATGAAGGGCGACGAACCGATGTTAAAGTGCGATGTGAGTGCCTTAAAAGGTGATAGGTAGAAAATAAGGTGTGTTGTGTGAGGTGCTAAAGGGCGATGAAGAAGCATCAATGGGCATCAGGCATCTAAGGGCAACAGGGAGGCGTTAAAATGCAACAGAGAGGCGTTAAAGAACGACGATGCGGTGCTAAAGCGCGACAACAAGGCGTTAAAAGGCGATAGAAAGGTGTTAAATGGCAATGGTAAGCCCTAAATCTGTTAAAATGCGATGGGGAGGCGTCAAAATGCAATGAGTAAAGCGTTCAAGGACGATGGGAAGGAAAAGAACATTGTATCCAGTCAAAAATAGCTAATTAACCTTATAGCCACAACTATGATATTAGTATTTTTGTTGAAAATAATACCTTCAGGAATTTGACCTTAAAATTGACTTTTTGACTTTGAAGGTCACCTTGAATCACAAACATAATATCATAGAATGTTTTACCAGTCAAAATCCTATAAAAATGAGGTATTACACATGTTCTTGGCTTTATTTGGTAAAAATCTAATTTTCAATTACTTGACCTTGAAGTTGACCCTTTGACATTGAAGATGACCTTGAATCATGAAAATAATATAAGGAATGGATTTTCTAGTCAAAATTACACAAAGATAAGTTATTACACTTGATCCTACCTTTATTTGTTGAAAAAACCCTATTTTACTTTTAAATGACCTTTGACCTTAGTTTATGTCCTCTAGTCTAACCGCCATCATAAATTTTTGACAGTGCCAGAATGTTATTGTAACTAATAAGTTCCCCAACTCTTAAAAACATGGATTATAAACAAGAATCATGGCTTAAGTGTAAAATTTTAGGCAAATTAGGATGATTTTACCGATTTTTACGGCCAATGGCGGCCATCTTGGATTTTCGGACTTTTATGAGTCAGATTTTGATAGACTTTTTTTTGGTCATTGAATATATCCAGTAGGATAGAAAACCGTTAAGAAACGTTTTGTTTTAATTTTTTGTGGGTCATGTAGTATATTGAACCGTCTATTTGGAGAATGATGGGCAACGTAGCTACAAAGATGTCCGAGTCCTGATATGAAATTATCTGGCCATGTGGGTGCAAAAATAATTGCTTTAGTCCGAGCCTAACCTTGTTTTGTTACGTATACAATGTTTTTTTGATGTTTCTTATATATTTTTTTCTGCTGAATTCAAATCCGATGAGTGCTAGCTTGAAAAGTTTGGGCATTTTTTTACATTCAAGGTCAAAGGTCAATTTCAAGGTCAAATATGATTTTTCAACAAATGAAGCGAGGGACAAGTGTAATACCTCAATTCCATGCGATTTTGACTGGGCTATCCATTTTTGAAATCTTCAAGGTCAACAGGTCAATTTCAAGGTCATTTAAGAGAAAATATCCTTTTTTAACAAGTAAAGCTAGGAACGAGTGTAATAATACCTCCTTTTCATGAGATTTTGACAGAAAAATCCATTAATAATATAATTTTGGTGATTCTAGGTCATCTTCAAGGTCATTGATTAAACATGCTGTAAGTAAAATGATCAGGTGACAGAAACGCAAAGCTAGGAACATGTGTAATACCTCTTTTGTGTAGAATTTTGAATGAAAAATGTAGTTATAGTATTAATTTGGTGATTCAAGGTCATCTTCTTAGTGGTTCTTGTAGCTTTTTTTTGTGATGGATTCAAATCCGATAAATGCCAGCTTGAAAAGTTTGGGCATTTTTGTTAATTCAATTTCAAGGTTAATTATGATTTTTCAACAAATGGAGCTTGGAGAACAAGTGTATAAAGCGCATCTTACCGCTCAGCAAGCCAGTACACCTTTGGTTACGTGATCCGGCCTCAGAATCAGAAAGCAGAACTCTGAAGCGATGAGAAAGTATACTGAGGCATTTTCAACTACTCAATCATGGTAGGGGCCTATCGCACGTGGTCGGTATGATCCTGACGATTGTGTTACTAGCAACGCGAAAGCCACAGGAGGGAGATTGTTTCCCCAGTGGTTATAGATGATTATAGATGGCCAGCCTTAAGCCTGGTGAAATAGCCTCACAAAGCTGTGTGTTTTTTTCAATGCGATGTCTCACTCCGCCAAGAATTTGTTGGAAGATTTCCTCATCCAGACAAAGTTTTTGTAAAAGTTACTATTATTACATGCAAGAAAATCTGGCATTAATTGACTTTTATAACTATTGTGTTTTTCATGTAGCTATTCTGCACACACCATTTTCTTTGTCTCTCCTTCCTCTTAAATAAAAGCCAAATCAGCTGTTGCAGTTGCAGCTCTGACTTTTTCTATGAAAATGTAGCAGCCAATCCAGAGTCTTATTAGAAACTCCCAAGATCTATTTACACAGATGGAGCAGTCCATTTTTTTAGAAAAATAAGGATCCGTACAAAGACAGTACACAGACCTTACATAAACCGCATAATCATGACCCTAGCAGCCGTATCATAACTGAACCTCTGAGTGCACTCTGACCGCCACGTAAAGTGACCCCTAAGCAACCTCATGGTAACCCCATGGTAACCTCAAGGTAAACTCATGGAAGCGGCGCAGACCATGTGTTTTGCAGAGAAAAGTAAGCTTGACCGTCTGTTAAACTCGTGCTGCCCGTTCGTTCACTTGGACTTTGCAGACGTGTGAATTTGTTCTCCGCTTGCCGGCCGCAAGGCTGGGTCGCCAGTCTCTGACGAATGACTATAGTAGCACGCCATCTGACACTGCCTACAACATCATGAATAAAGATAGAAAGAAAGGAATCATCTTTGTGTTTGTTCAATCGAATCGTTCCCTGCTGACCGAGCAGGACTCTGACAATTTGGATGGAGTGTGGTGGTCACGTCCACAAGCCACGCACCCAATAATAGTGACCCCAACACTCAACAATGATGCCCCCGACGTCGATCGAACACGCACCTTCCACACCCTTCTGGGAGTCAGATTTATATTTTGGGTCACTATCCAATGCACAATAATTGAGACCACCGACGTTGATTCGAATACGCACCCTTCTGATCAATGTACATTTTAGGTTACCACATCAATAATGGTAATCCTCGACGTTGAGACGACAGGCAAACTTCTGTGAGTTCTGATCAGAATTTTCGACATGACACGCAACAAAGTTAGCAAATGTTTTTCAGCATAATTTGACTCGGCGGGGCTATATAAAAACACACATAAAACCACACTCGAATCCTCCTTGGGGAAAGCCTCGGTTTCGGGTAAAAACCAAAATGGCCGCCATTAAACCAGTAATTTATGTATTTTTTTTAATAAATCGCTATATATCATTTGAGAACCAAACATCGTAGAGCCACATATAATATGTCTTTTCGCACTATTTTTTAAGGGCTTCTATTTGCTCACATTAAAATTCATAAGAGGTGAAACTGAGGTCATTTTCAAGGTCAAGGTCAAATAATTAGAACTAAAAATGTGAATAATTTGAATTTTTAAGTGAAAAATGCCAAAATATTTAATGGAACAAAATGTAAGCAAATGTTTTTCAACATAATTTGATTCGGTGGGGCTATATAAAAGACACACATAAAACCCCACCCGAATCATCCTTGGGGAAAGCCTCGTTTTCGGGTAAAATCCAAAATAGCCGCCAATAAACCAGTAATTTATGTATTTTTTAATGTTTTTTTTTAAATATCATTTGAGAACTAAGCATCGTAGAGCCACATATAATATGTCTTTTCGCACTATTTTTTTAAGGGCTTCTATTTGCTCACATTAAAATTCAGAAGAGATGAAACGGAGATCATTTTCAAGGTCAAGGTCAAATTAGACCTAAAAAATGGGCATAATTTGCATTTTTTAAGTGCACAAATGGACACAAATGCTTACAAATGTTTTCCACCATAATTTGACTCGGTCGAACTATTTATAACAACACATTAAACCCCACCCAAATCCTCCTTGGGGAAAGCCTCTTTTTTGGGTAAAATCCAAAATGGCCGCCAATAAACCAGTAAGTTATATATATAGAACTAGATATATATATATATATAAGCCTATAAAGCCACATATAATATGTCTTTTCGCACTAATTTTTTTCAGGGATTCTATTTTTTACTTCTCAAATATTCCTTAGAGGTCAAACTGAGTTCATTGTCAAGGTCAAGGTCAAATAAGACCTAAAATATAAATAATTCGCATTTTTTAGGTTCTCAAATGCCGAAATATCCAAAATGGTCGTCATTAAAGCAGTAATTTGAATGTATTTGAAAAAAAATCACTATCATTTAAGAACATCGTAGTCACATATAATATGTATGTTAACACTATTTTCTAGGGATTTTATTTGTTTACATTTCAAATGCGGTAAAGGTCAAACTGAGGTTATTTCCAAGGTCTAATTAGGCTTAAAAATATTAATAATTTTCATTACTTCAGTGGAGGAATGCCGAAATATTTAATAGACAAAAATGTTAACAAATGTTCTTCGACATAATTACCCTCGGTGTGGCTATGTAAAAACACACCTATAACTCCACCCGAATCCTCATTGGGCCTCGGTTTCGGGTAAAATCCAAAATGCCCCCTAGCTCGACCAGTAATTGATCAAAATTAATATAATTTTAAACTAATCAACATACGTGTAGTACTACATATGATACGTCTTTTCGCACAAAAATCGGTATGGGATTCTATTTCTTCACAGTTTAATTCCTAGGAGGTCAAGCTGATGTTATTTTCAAGATTAAGTTAAAATTAGACGTAGAAATGGACGTACAACCTGAGATATTTGCTACTTTTATTTCATGGTATAAGTTGATAAATAATACTTTTCGACATGATTTAATGTTTTTAAATCTGAAGTTCACTGTTTTGTGGATTACTTGATCTCGAATGAAACTACGTATAACCTACCTACACTGGCTAGAATACTAATTTTATGGTTTAAAAGTTTTAGTTCGCGAAAAGTGGCTACTTAGGTCATTATACAGTTTCCAATCCAGCTCCAAGCCAGAACTCATTATATTGGGACCGACGGCGACATAGGTATTATACCAGAAATACTTAAAAGATTTGGATTCAAATCCAAAACATGGGAAATAAAATGCAATACCAGACTTTTATTGTCATTGGATTTTTTTTATTTAATGAATATTGGTATCTGTGTCAGCTTGGGAGTCGACAACTGGTGAATTCTTACAAGTAATTCCTATACACTGCCCAGAGGCAGGTGAACATGGCAGAGCATTTTTGTAGCAAGTACACAGTCTATTATTACATTGGCGTCCACAGTTACATTTGATTATTTTTAGGAGAAAAATTGTGTTGGTGTTGCTGATTGAGACATTTTAATGAGTGCCAGTCCTGAAGAATATATTCTGCAATCTATTTTCTTAAGTCGGAGTATTTAATCGGTGCTGTAGTTTTTCCAATTAGTCCAGGGCATTTATGATTTTAGGTGGAACAAATTGCAACAGAAGCGATTTTTGCTTTTATGAATTCATTATTGTATCCAGAATGACCAAATAAATCCCAAAACGTAAAAATGCAGGTGACAATGGTATGAATAATAACTTTCACTTAGATTACATATATTATGCTAATTATTATGACATATATCGTAGAAATATATGATAAATATAATGTTACCCAAATTTAAATCCCCCCCCCCCCGAAAAAAATGTCAGCTTATTTTACTTGACTTCCATGCTTCATTTTAGTAGGCCTACCACACTCAACAGAGTGAGTGGCAACGTTTTGATATGTGACTCCATCTCAGAAAATGGTTCTTTCTCAGCAAATCCATTTTTGTAAGTACCGGTTTTCATGGGAAAATTTCTCTGTGTTTATTTAAGTGTTCAAGCTATAAAGTGAAAATTATCATTTAAGAAAGAATCATTGAAGTCACTCTCAGTAACCTTAATCAACTGCTAGGTAATGAAATACAAAATATATTTTGAAAGTATATTGGTAAGGTTAAAGCCAAACTAAGTTAACACAATCATCATCTTTATGACCAAATACCTATATTTTCTCGAACATGCATAAATTGTCTGTAATTTTACTATCAACATCAAATCTGTTTATACCTTAATAACTCCCTACTTTATATCGGAGTAAGAAAATAACAACAAAATAGCTATATCAATAAAATAAAACCGATTGAGTATGATGTAATTATCCTTACCCCTGCCCCCACCCCCCCCCCCCCATACACACTCATTTTAGAAATATAGGTCTACACCTTCAGTCGCGAGATATATACAGATATACGTAACGGGGATTTCAGATATATACACACTTAATTGTATATATTTCAATCTTGGCAAGTATAAGTAAAAGTGATATAGAAATGAAACCTTTTGGAAAATCATTGTTAAAATAATAATCAATTTTCAGGAAACAAATTTTATATTTTCCAATATCAAACATGCTATTTGTAATTCTACTATAAACATGACATTTTTACTTGATTACTTTAAAAAGTTCCCCATGTTAATCTGGGAGTAAGAAAATAACAACAGAATAACTATACCAATATCATAAAACTGACTGAGTATGATGCAATTGCCCTTATGTCATTTAGAAATAAAAAATATTCAGTCGCTCACGACACTAGTTTTATATGTCTTTTTAGATTTTGGTAATCTAAATCTGTTTCAATGTTGCCAAGTAGAAAGAAAAGTTATATACTATTTATTATAATGATGTTGAAAAGCCTATTCAATTTTATTGTCGTGAAATCACCATGATTTTTTTTCAAAATATTACACAGTATATTTATAAATTGCAATATGTAATTATTATATGATTACTTCGTGATTTATTAGGCCAGGCCAGAGGCCAAGAGCCTATAAGGTTTATTGCACTAATGTGTGTCCTAATTTGTGGAAAAAGGGGTGCTGTGTGTGGGAAACGGTTGAGACTTCTGAGAAACAGTCCTTATGTGCAAGTCAAATATTACGCTTGATGTCGCCAGGTCAAATAGTTGCGTTTTTAAAAAGGGTTAAGAAAAATATTTTATTTTTTTACGATTATATTCGTGATTAAGAGCTTAAATGGATAAGGTTGGAATAATGTTGGCCCATCGTCACAGACGGTGGCCCAGCATTACATCAGCATTAGGCCAATGTATCGTGTTATCTGGGTAGTGGCTTTTCTGGCGACAGGAGGTGAAAGCGTCATCCGCATAGTAATGTGCAGTCCCAACAAACATGGGCCGATCACCCGATGCTGTTTCAATGTCGGGCCAGCGTCGAAGACGTTGGGCCAACATTGGGTGAATGGCACGTTTTGCTGGGGTGTTGCCGCTAAGTATACAGCAGACCCAGTGTTGGAGTAGTGTTGGGCCAATGTCGTTGATTTGTCGGCATTGAACCAGCAATGGGCTGCGTAGATGGGATGCCTGTCTGACTGTGACCGGCGACATCGCCAGCAAAGGGCTGCGACGCTGGCCCAACATTGCACCGGAATTGTTAGGTAGGCCTACATGGTGTATACATTTCAAATACTTATGGGTAACAAACAATTACCTATTCAAAACATCATTTGATGTGGGTGAGATAGCCATCATTTAGCCATTTTAGGGAACCCTCACGAAAATGACAATGAAAACGTTTCTGGCTTGGGACTTTTTTTGGTCATTGTGGATGTTAATGTACCCCAACAAATCAAAAAAGCTTTTGTTGCAATTGTTTTCCTTTGTTCACTACTTTTTGGCTTATTAATAGCCTACCCTGAACTAAATGCTATATGGCTTTGAAGTGGTGTCGCATCCACTCAAGGCATGTGGAGAAAGTGAACCATAAATGAGATCTGGATATAGATTTCTTTTCAGTGTGAAGGTGCAGACTGTCTGTCTTGATGTAATCATGTAGGCGTACATGTTTTCATAGTAAATATGACAGATCAAAATTATATATCAAGAGTTGAAAAATATCCGTATTGTCTGCGATAACACCTGTTGGTTTAGCTTGTGCTGACCTGCAGGCCACGGTACATATTTTATAATCTGAATCACCTTCTGCATGCTGGACGGTAGTGTCTACCTTGGCCATGTATTCAGCAAGAAGGTTTATTGAGGCCTGTTTATTGGACGAATTCGCCAGAAATACTTTATACACATGATCAGGCTCAATTCTGCAGATACTGAGACTGATGCACCAACATAATTTCCCATTCAACGATTATGTGTTTCGTCTTTAGTACTAAATCAGTGTAATGCAATCCAACGTAATCCAATACTGTATTATTGACTGACTGACCAAATTATATGGATTTTGCTCTATTACTGGTTGAAATGGGGGCATTTTGGATTAAGGTGAGGTTTTAAGTGTGTTTTTACATTATGTTGAAAAGCATTTGTTAACATTTTGTCAACTAAATATTTCTGCATTTGAGGACACAAAAATGTGTTTAAATTTTCGTGAATTTCTGATTTTTAGACTTTTCACGAAGTTTAGAATTCGCGAATATACATTTTTCTTTAGTAGCTCTATTGGAATAATAATTTTCGCGAGATTCTGGAATTCGCTAATTTGTCCTCGCGAAATTCGCGAAAATTAAAACCTCGCGAATATTACCAGATCGACAGTATTATATGTGGCTCTACGATGTTTAGTTCTCAAATGATAGAGGTTTATTAAAAAAATACATAAATTACTGGTATAATGGCGGCCATTTTAGATTTTACCCAAAATCGAGGCTTTCCCCAAGGTCGATTCGGGTGAGGTTTTACGTGTTGTTTCATATAGCGCCAACGAGTAAAGTTATGTTGAAAAACATTGGTTAACATTTTTGTAAATTAAATATTTTGGCATTAGTGCACTTACAATGCTAATTGTTCACATTTTTAGGTCTAATTAGACCTTGACCTTGAAAATGGTCTCAGTTTGACCTCTTAGAAATTTGAAATGTAAACAAATATAATTCCTTAAAAAAAAGTGCGAAAAAAACATATTATATGTGGTTCTACGATGTTTAGTTCAGAAATGATGGCGATTTATAAACAAATATATAAATTACTGGTTTAATAATGGCGGCCATTTTGGATTTTACCCGAAAACGAGGCTTTCCCCAAGGAGGATTCGGGTGGGGTTTTATGTGTTGTTTTAAATACTTCCAACGACTCAAATTATGTTGAAAAGCATTTGTTAACATTTTTGTCAATTAAATTATTTTGGCATTTGTGCACCTAAAAAATGCAATTTTTTCACATTTTTAGGTTTAATTAGACCTGCCTTGCGAGTTGAAGGCTCGCTTGGTGCATGATTTTCAGAGAAATATCATATGTTTCTCCTCTCTCCACGCTGAGACATTGATGTTTCAATGTTGTGCCCCCCACGTACGTGCTTCATTTCACTCAGGTGTGAATGAGTAGGCTTACCTGGTGGGATAGAGATGGAAAATATATTCGATAATAAAAAAATTCACTAGCGCGAAACGTTTGCAGTGACTGCACGAATAAATGTATTTTTACCATTATAAAATTCATGAATTATATCGAATTTATCAAGCACATGTTGTTTGGTCATTCTACTAACATATAGAAAAGTCCAAATAATCATTTAGACTATTTTATTTTTACGTCCACTCGGTAGGTTGGTGGTACACATTATCGTGAAACCTGCCATCATTTAGTAGATTTTCAGATGATGCCATCTTGAAATGTACGATGGAGGCGCCAAGGGAATTTTAGAGTGGAATCATTCAACTCATTGGCCTCAAGTTTGTACATCAAAACACTAAAATTAGGTCTCCGGCAGACATAGAACCAAAAATATATTTTTTTTAGTAGCCGACATTTTGAAATCCAATATGGCAGCCACCTGTTGTGAATTTTGGGTGGCTTCAAATCCTAAAATGTTCTTGATGTAATATTTTATAAGTATGCCCCTACGCCAAATTTGGTGATTTCTTCACAAAACGCACACTTATTTTGCTATGCCGATGTACTATCTGTATCTTGGTATGAGATAAAATAATCTGATGTCAGGATAAGCTATTAAACTGCCAGGCGTTTGTAGTAAAGTCAGTATATGCCATTATAATAGAACATTGGCGAATGACATTATTAAATACAGAATATCAGGATATGACACTATAATATCAGATATCGTGTGTGAATATATTATAGCAAAATTATCAGCAGCCATTTGACATGATTTTCTCAAATGATGACCTTAAAATGACTCTGAATGACCTGTAATCATAATGTTCTTAATTTTATGTCGCATACTAGGATTTGGTGCATCACACTGAAAATTGTGTGGGGTCGCTAGACATGGACAAAATATTATTAGTTTTGAGGTGTCAATTTGTTTTCCTTAGAAAACCTTGCATCATGCATTCGACCATGAAATGACCTTGAAGCAAATCACACGAAATGCACAAAAAAATTCTACAGATCTGCTGAATCGATTCGACATCTCTAAAATAAAAACAATCGACACCACAGTCATAATAATCGAAAAATTGGTTATCTAATTGTGACAATTACACTACTTTGACATGGTAAGATATGCTTATGGCGGCCATCTTGGAAATAGGCTGAAATGAGCCACATATTTTTTTCACTGTTAACACCTAAAATGTCAAAATAGGTGATTTTAGGGCATTTAATTTTTTTGGCATTTAATTTTAAGGGTTGTATGCGCACATATTTTAGTGATACCCTGTAGGCCCCCAATTAATCATGTTATTTATTTATTGAAACGTTTGGGCTGCCTACATTTAAAGGCTAAATGACCTTTGACCTCACCCTAGTTTTGCAAACCTTTAATAATTTGAGCATTTAATACGTACATTGAAGATATAATTATTATATTAGAAAAGTTTTAAATCATCATATGATATTTTGCAATTCACGATTCGTTAATTCAATGCAATCTCAAGAACATTTTGCTGGCATTTTGTGAAATTTGGGCGTTTGACCTTTGACCTCTGAAAAATGACTTTCCCCAACAATAATCTTACCTGATTTTTTACTCCTTTAGCTAAATTAATCAATTGAGAAACTCTTTTTACGATTTCACATATTAGTTTCACAGATTGGTTTCATAGGTTGGTTTCACAGATTGGTTATACTTATGATTAGGGATACCAATTAGCGACAATGACGCTAAATGTGTAAAAAGTATTTTTTAATAAATAATTAACAAAGCTACCAGTTTAGAAAGGCTATCATACCTTTTTACACTTGTATTGACCCCATGCACAGTTTGATACCACTTAAGTTTGACCACCCCATGGTGGCACCGGTATTTTGTCTGGCCCATGGACTATCAGGCTTCATGAGCAAGGCGCACAATGGTTACGGTGTGTCAGTAGATGGTTGTGAGGAGCCGAAGTCTGCATCTTTTATTTTCCTTCCATTTCTTGATATGGATCCTAATGACAACAGTTTCATCCTCTCAGTGTTCCATTATTTCTCTAATCTTGCTGAAAAGTATGGTGTGACACCTATTATAATACATGTATTTGATAAGGCGTTGTATGAAAAAACTTACAAGTTGATAGAAAATGCACCACCAGGATCAAAGCTCAAGAGATTCGTTTTAGTTCTTGGTTCCTTTCATACAGAAATGTCTTATGTTGGAGCAATTTGCTCCCTCATGCAGAACACCGGGCTCCCATGCATCATGGAAAAGATCATTGTAGTCCGGGCCCATTTTCGAAATTTCTAACTTGGTAAGGCATTTTTTAGTAGAATTTGGCATGCAGTTGTTCTTACACAATTTGAGAACGCTGATTCCAAATCTGCCCCATGCCAAGCTATATTTTGTGTTTTTCCTACTCGAAATTCAAAAACAAAATGGCCGCCAAAATTAATGAAAATGACACAACTTTACATCACGGCTTGGCTTACAATGTACACAAAAACATCATTTCGGTGTATTAAAACCCACCTGAGCAACATACTTAAAGTCCTCTGAATTTCACCTTGTGCGTTTGCCGCTAGAGGACAAAATCTAAAATGGCTGCCACTGCAAGGCAATGTGCTATAACTTTGCTTCAAAATAACGTAGAGATGTGTTTTTGGTGTCTACATATAGGTTTCTCACACCCTGGAAGCCAATTCAGGGCCGTGATAACATCTATCATCAATATTTCACAAAGTTATGGCGGGGGGGGGGGGAACAAATGTTGCTCCAGGAAATCGACACATCGTAGGCCAGTGTACTAATAATGATTTATTTAATAAAGTCATTATTTCACATTTAGAAGTCGAGGGAAACAAACGTAATATCCGGCATGTTGTAAAAATGTTTAGACTATTGACAAAAAATATTATTTGATTGTTGATCACTGTCCGGCACTAGATAACCTGTCGCTCACCATATATCCGTTTTAGGCCTATTAGTATGTGGCCTATGTGATATCCACCTGCATCGTGTTTTTACAGTACCGTGAGGAAGAAAGCAATAATTTAAATGTGCGTCGGCCACGGGTGGCACCCTCCTGCTCAAGCCCTGTACTAGGGTTAAGCAAAACATGAAGTTAATCCATCAAGGTGGTCTGCATAACCATGGCAATAATGACACACATACATGTTCCACTCCTATTGAGACAAGAAGTCGTTCAAATTTAACAGTTTATGATTGTAGTACCTAGGTATATTGTGCTAGCTGGTTAAAACGTACACATCACATAAAAATTATGTTTCTCAATCTGATTGACAATTTATATAATCATGATAATAGTATCATCTTAACTGTTATATTTTCGCTAAGAATATATAACGTACAAAAGCCTGGTAATGCGCTGATAACACAGTTTTCAGACATAATTGAACGAATAAAGTCCCAACCATCGGCTCAGAGATCCACACAAAACCGTAATGTAGGCTACACATATTTCTACTCCCCTAACTTGATGATATCACCATCAATAACTATGTTAAAATACTACACGATATCAGAAATCTGTAATTTGGTGCAGAAGTTGACTTATATATGTTTTGGGCATATAAGATTGATGGTTGAGGACACGCTAGGGTAATGTTGAAAATACTGACGATGAATTTATTTTATAAATATAGTATGAACATGCACCATCTTCAGAAGATGTTAGAAACTAACACAGTCTTGGCAACTAAATGCTATAGAGTGTCATGAACAAGTCACCGAAGATTATTGGGTACACTATCGCAACAAGATATGATGCAGAATATGTGGTAATTGGAGCAATAATACCGTTCGTAGCACGATCGAGATATTTTTTATGAAGATTAACATAAAGTACAGAAACTTTCTAGATATGGTCGTGATATGGTAGAATGTATGAGGAATCAGTAGGTTCTGCTCATACATGCTTCTAATCAGATATAAGCTCTCACTCTCACATAATATACATTAACCCAACAGGTTCAGTTGTGTCCTGAAGTGGTATGGGAGCGACTACCCTATTTTGCAGAAAGATGTATCAATGTTAAAGACAATAAGTCTTAACATATATAAAGTGATGAAATCATATGACGGACGTGAAGATATTTAGGTCCCTAATAACTATATGCCCCCTACAGACATAGTTTATTAATAAGCAATTAAATGCTATAGAGTGTAATGAACAAGTCACTAAAGATTATTGGGTACACTATTGCAACAAGATATGATGCAGAATATGTGGTAATTGGGGCAATAATACCGTTCGTAGCACGATCAGGATGTTTTTGCGAATATTAACATAAAATACAGAAACTTTATGGATATGGTCGTGATATGGTAGAATGCATGAGGAATGAGCAGGTTCCGCTCATACATGCTTCTAATCAGATATAAGCTCTCACTCTCCCATAATATACAATAACCCAACAGGTTCAGTTGTGTCTTGAAGTGATATGGGAGCGACCACCCTATTTTTCAGGTATCAATGTATAAGTGTGAAAAATACTGAGGTACATAATGGGACGTTAAATGTTATTACGGCAATCAAACTGTCAGATACTGACAATGTGGTAGTCGTAGGAACTGATGTAAACTTGCTCATTTTGCTTTCGAAACGTTCTCATCATAGCAATGCCTAGCTGTGTAAACCTAAAACTGGTGATATTTATCGTACCACTCAACCGTCTCAATGGCTTCCACGACACCAGCACATCAATTCTAAAAGAAAGACATTTAAGCTAATTCATAAACACCCAGAACTAGAACTTAAGCCAATTGTAGTATTTCAATGTATTTTCTTCGTCAATAACCCCTGCCACAAAAAGTGGATATTGTTTCCGTTGTATTTTAGGCCTGTTTAGCAATAAATACATATTATAAACATCTATGAGATTGTGGTTGGAGCTTCATTGATGGACAAATGCAACTAGTTCTCGTGTAAAAGCTTCCTGTTCAACCTGAAGAGCTATCATATTTAGTTAGATTAGAGGGACCCCTTGGGATGAGACATTTTCAATGTTGTCAATTTTGAAAATGTAATCTATTTGAAGCTATATAGCCTACTGATCTTAACTGAAAATACGAAAAAGTCAAAAAACAATTTTAAAGCACCGAAAAAGAGTGAAATGTTGTATTTCCAGGTCGTATATTGCCATGTAAACAAAACAAATCAGCAACAATCAGCACTTTACATCACATATTCCCACGTATCAGACGGTAAGATCAGAGCAGTCGCCGCTAATTGGTGTCTTATAGTCAGGACACGGGAGGACACACCTGCAGCACTGATTGTCTACCCAACGCTGGGCCGATGCCATTAGCATGTGGTCCAATGCTGTGAAAACATTCAATCGTCCTTCAGGTATACAAATAGTTCGTTTGGGTTACTTCTGGTTTCATAGAAATGTTGATTTATTTGTAAAAAAATTAAAATTCTGAAAAAAATAAAAACATGATCCGTGGGATACACTACTTCAGTACGGAATTAAAAACGAAAATTGATGTCATCCCAAGGAGTTGCTTGAAGTGTGAATTAGCACCACGAGAAATAAGCCAATGGCGTCCTATCAAGGAGTCGCTACATCAATTCCGAAGCTGCACAAATATATGATCAATATATTGATGAGGGTGACGATGCTACCATTATCATCATGCAAGATGATGGCATTCATGCAAATCTGAGATATACACAGCAAGCCTCTGTAGCTACAGTGATGAAAGTAACATATGCTACTTTTGGGCAATTTCCTCATAGTTAATGTGTTGTTTTGAAATAATCATATTTTTTGCATTCCCTGTAACTACATGTAACATGGAAGTTGAGTTTTTTGATGCTGTGTAATTTTTTTCCATCAGAAAACTATATAAGCGCCAAAAATAACTTCCTACGACATTTAGAAAAACGGTTATATACTTGCTGTATAATTGACGGCCATCTTGGATTTTTCCCTGAAACTACATGTTATATAAAAGTTAGAGGTTATTACTGTATTGTACTAGATTTATTGATATTAAAAAACTATATTTAATCACCAAAAACAACTTTCTATGACTTTTAGAAAAACGTTATGGTACTTTCTGTATTATTGGCGGCCATCTTGGATTTTTTGCGTGATAGTTGACCAGAAGATGAAATTCCTCAAAACAAAAATGTTATTTTGAACACAAAAGTCAAGTTTGTGTGTCCGCTGTGCACCCAGACATGATGTATAATCATGATAATTGAGACCTTATCTGCTATTTTGGCGGCCATTTTGTTTTGCAATTTTGAAAGGGAAAAACTAAAAATAGAGCTTGGCATGGGGCAGATTTGGAATCAGCATATCCGAATTGTGTGAAAACAACCGCATGACAAATTCTACTAAGAAATGCCTTACAAACTTTAAGAATGCCTCTTTTTGAAAAATGGGCCCTGACTATTGCACCAAAATCTGTGCCACACATCATGAGTAGCAAGGCATCGCATCGTGCTTTCAGAGCTCATATTATGCTAGTTTCAACCAACTGCAGTCAGTTGTGTTATGTTAACAAAAGCTCTACATGTTCCGCTCCCTGTTACTGCAAGAACACCACTCAATGACGATTCAGAGCAGAGCGATAATCATAATAATGATGACGAAATACCTCTTCCATAGACAGATGTGATGATAATGCTGCCACAGTGCTCGAGTTTCCAATACATGAAAATGAAATGGAAATTATACATGCTACCAACATACATCAATCAGTCACTGTTTCAAATAAAAAATATTGTTAGAAGCCTCTAAACTTATTAACCCAGTTCTGAAAGGAAAAAGCACGCCTGATGAAATAGAAAAATTAGAGGTGCTACAAGAGATAAACATGCGTGTTCATGACTGGAAGACTAAATTTAAAACGTACTGCCAAGCTCTGGTTCCGATATCTAGACATGGTTGACCTGTGTAAGTACCACAAAAGTACTGAACGACTGGGCGATTGAACGAGGAGACAGCTGAAGGGTGTTTCTGACATAACTTGCAGCGGCTGGTCATCATCGATATTCTAAAACTATCACCCTATTCCTGCAAGATATGGAGGCCTTGGAAATAAATCATCATAATGTATACCTTAAAGGTCACCACATGATACGAAAGAGTTATAGTCGGTACTCAGGACAGGCTACCGACATCGCCATCGAAAGGGTGCTTATGAGGTTTGTCAAGTCAAAGGATGGCCTTACCCCGTGGCGTGACTGTGAAGAAGGGCAATGGCTAATCTGGCTGCTTTCTCGTCCTATTTGTGCCGAGCTCAACCATAGTCTGCAAACACTCACTGGAAAGCATATGGAAACAAGCGACCAACACCTGCGTGATCATGAGTGGTCCACTCCTGCACACATGGCTCGGGATGCAAAAGATCTCCAAATCAACCTTTACGCTCTAATTCTCTATCTACCATTTACTGACGACCCGTCTCTCCGCTCCATCACCTCCGGCATAGTAGCAGCGACAAACGTCAATGTCGATGATGCTAGGGCAATCGGAATGAAGATTTTGTCAGGAATGTATTGAAAGAAGGTGGACGATGACACATTCCCACTGGCTTCCAAGGTCACTACTATGGCAGCTCGACCACCAGTAATGGTGGACGGTCAAAATGTGAGCATAGACCCACAGCTGTTATTCCAGCGGCTGAGTGTCGCATCTGGCATGTGCGATAAAAATTCAAAGCGGGCAGCTTTTACCTTTGAGCTTTGTTCTTACCCTCCCTTCTCTCTTTGACAAAAATCTAATGATGTGCACATGTTTGAAAAGTGAGCTTGCAGATGCGATATGGCGTCAGTGGGGTGGTGACAATATTAAGTGTGACATTCCTGTTTGCTGTGATTATGTGCTCGATGCAGGTGCTCTGATTCATCGCCTGCTGTGGTCCAAGTCTCACATGACATATGCAGACATTATTACCATGTGCACAGCCTATGTTTTGAAAAAAATATGGCACTGGCACCACAGTTGTCTTAGATTCATATCCAAATTATCCTACTACGAAAGATGAGGCACTGGTATGGCAGCCAAGGTCGTCATCAAAGTAGAAGAGGTGGGCACTGTTAGCATCACAAAAAAAAGAATTTCTATCAAGTAAATCAAATGTTACGCAACTGATCGAACTACTTAGTGCATCCCTACACGCTGCAGAGTGTACAACACTGAATGCTGCTGATGACGCAGACACTCTTATCGTCGACGTAGCAATCGATAAAGCCAAACACAAGCCCACCATCGTTGTTACCGACACTGATGTCCTCGTCCTTCTTCTCCATCACACCCCCACCGATACAATTAATTGCAATTTATAGTATATTTGGATTTTAGAATAATTATAAGTCAGCTATGCGTTTGCATTTTTTGTGATGATTTTTAAATGACTTGGATCATTGCTAACATTTGAATTTTCATATGTGTATTTATTGAGCTTATCATATTTAAAAAAATATTATGTATTTTTTTAAACAATAAAATCGACATATTGCCAATAGCTGGCTCACTGTAAACCGTGACAATGACGAAGTACTGAAGAGGTATTGTCAAAGCATTTTCACCTCCGTACGCATCCTCTCTTTGGGGATTAGAATCATTAAAAAATTTGGCATAGTTTTGTTGCTTTAGACAGGCGTATACACATAGCAAGATTTGACAAACCATCATGCTCATAGAATGATCCGTATATATGATAAGTGGGTATTTTATTATTTGCTAAATTTCCCTTTATATTGGCCATATAAACTATAATTTGAATGTGTCACACTTTGAACTATTTTTCAGCTTTCTAATCCCACTTTGACCAGATTTTGATCATAATTGGACAAGAACAGAAGATTGTTTATTGTATGATTTAAATTGGTATATGATATTGTTTGATTATTGTGTCCGTATATAACAATATTACTACCAACGGTATTCTTTGAGCCAGATTGAAAAGCAAAGGCGGTTTCAGAACGGTCAAGGATGCGAAGGCTGATTTTGACTGAATAAAGGGAACTGTTAGCATGGCTCTAATTCGGTCCAAATATTTTATTTTTAGACATATAAAACACATATGTATTCCTTCTAACCTGTTAATGTAAACATAATAAATATAGGCCTCAAATAACCGAATAATATGGTTAAAGCGTTTCATTATCAACCTCAATTTTGTCATTGCACAATTATATGAATTGTATTATATATTTTTCTGCTGATATTATAGCCTATTGTGTAAATAAAAATGAAAGGAAACAAGTTTATTTGACACAATATTTTATTTTCTCATGCAAGTTAGGTCCACATCTAGAATTTGCAAGGGAAGGGACATAGCTGTAATTTTAACTGAAAAAGGGGGTCGGTGGACATTTTTTAAAATTTAAATTAAGATTATTTTATTTTTTATTCCGGAACGCAATAAGTTGGCTTCCTCTTAATAAGTCCGATAATTCAAAATAATTTTTTTTCGTTAAAATTTACAATTAAAGTCGATTGTGGTATTTTTTATAAATTAAAAAAACAAAAACATTAAACATAAAATTTAAAAATCGCAAAAAAAAATTCTCGTGGGCTCCCATCTTAAACTGATATAACATCATCATACCTATACTGTGTCAAAATTTCAGAGATTTATCACCATTTTGAACTATTTTTAGCTTATTACACCCACTAATAGTTGCAACACGTGTAATGAAACAGGCAGCGAGTGCACCGTGGGCTTGAACCCAGTACGCTCCCGACGGACCGTCAAATTCCTCGAGTAAACCTTGATATGACCTTGGAGAACGTGATATATTCTGTGACTTTGACCCAGTATGTGACCTTGACCTTGAATCACAAATGAAATGGCACCAACGGATTCTCCGTACCGGTAAACCTGGGTATAGAGCCAACAATTGTTATTATTATATGATTATTGTTTACTAGGATATGGCCTTATGAAGCTTGAAATGACCTATGACCCAGTGCGTGACCTTGACCATGAATCACAAAAGTAACTGCAACAACGGATTCTCCATACCTAGGTGTAGAGCCATTATTTGTTTTAATATGATGATTGGTTACTGAGATCTGGCGTATTTGCACTTTTTGCACAGTTCTTGTGGCGGCCATTTTGAATATGCAAATTAGACGTCTTTGTAGGCGAGAATTTTTTTTTTTTTTTTTGGTAAGACTATGGACCCATATGAACTCGTTTTTTTATCAGAAGCGCTTTTCCAAAAAGTTTGTCCGGGTACTTTGGTAAAACAGTAAATAAAGCCATGGCACTGAAATCTTGAAATCTGTAGTCTCTAGTCACTAGGCTAGTGTGGAAACATTTATAAATGAAACGAAAATTTAGATTATAGATAGGCCCCTACCATAGACTAGTCAGACCTAGCTCAGGGCTAGGCCTATATAGGCCTACTAGTCTATGTTTATTTTTTACAATATTGACTTTGCCATGAGGTCTAGGTGTACTAGGTTAGTCTAGAGCTATAGTCTTACTTAATCTTAGACAAGATAAACACCATTAGGGGACTTCATATATATTTCTAAACCACCTTTACGGGACCAGGTCCCTAAGGACTGGCATTTTCCATAGACAAATGGTGTTCACCTTTAGGGGACCTTGTATATTTTAAAAGTGTTTATTTTCAAAAAGTAAATTATGTTAAAAAAGCTCATAATAAGTGGACATACAAAAACTGTAACACATTCCCAAAATTATTTTTTTCCTAGCCAATATAATGTGCAACATCATGTCGCCTAAAGGCCGTAAAAAATTGAGGTCCCCCAATGGTTGAATTAATAAGTATATGTATATATATATATATATATATATATATATATATATATATATATATATATATATATATATATATATATATATGCAATCACATGTATAATATTATGTATATTTTAATCTACTGTCATCAAGCGACACATACGTCTGCATAGTCTTCCCGTCGCCATACACATATCTATCGATATACAATCAGTGATGAAAGCAATGTTTACTGGTGCATATTTCGGTCTGCTAAGAGTAGGCGAATTCAGTCATTTCAACGTCCATCGAAATCAAGCTTTGGGACGTTGGAAATCTGGTGCTTAAAATATAATTTATCAAGATTCTCCATCAGCAACGTACTAGCTTGATTTGGTGTCAAGACATAAACAAAGTGTGAGTATTGGTAATGGTCGACTGATATAGGTAATAACAAAGACCGTCTACAATAAGATGGTCGACTTGCGGATTTCACCATACAACTGCAGCCTCCAAAGAAAAAATAATGTTTTTCTTGGTTTGACAGTTATGACAATATCTCTGCAATATTTATTTTTGGAACAAAAATAACTGCTAATATAGCAGATAAGTCATCTTATGTTATGCTATGTTTAGATTAAAATGTCTTCATTTAAATAAAAGAGCTGTGTACAGGAAGTACACAAATATGTGGGCACAGAACGGGAGGGGAGTGACGATAATATTGTCATCAAGCATTGCGACCACGAAGGAGATCGGGGCAAAACATTGGTAACAACCATAACATGACAGACGTGTCTTTTGATTCAAACTTTTATTATTTAAAAAAATATATTTAAAATACATGAGCAATATTATAAAATTATAATATGTAAGCCTTCTCTCTCGGACCACTGCAATCAATGTCACTGAGGACTGGAGCGTTAGCAGTATGCTGATATCTTGAAAACAAGACACGTTCATTTTTTGCCACAATTTATTTATAGTTACCATTACTGGTGATAATGTGTTCATTGTTTTCCCGCAGTACATGGTGTATAGCCAAATGAGGACATATATCATGTATATATGTAGTGCAAGAGCATTAGTGAAAAAAAAACAGGAACCTGGAATAAAATTGCAGAAAGCAGATTTTTTCAGGAATGATACCTGGACATCTCCACAGACGAATTCCGAAGAGGCCCCAAAAAACCCCCTTGTGCACCATGTACACCATTTCGAAAAACAGGGGTATACCCTAATTCCCCACCTCTGTAGTTAGAAAAAAAATATTTTGGTGTCTCTACTTATGTTTTAAGGCACAAAGAGTTGATCCAGAGAATCAGAAATGATGTCAGCACTTTTCTCAATACCAAAAATCCAAGATAGCCGCCATATTGTTCTGATTAAAAACACGAAAATATGAGATATCTATCTCGTTGTTGAACCTAAAATGTATTTTTTTGGCCAAACCCATGGAATCTAGCACTTATTTAGATCACCATTATTTTATTATATTGAATTTATCAACATAAATCTCACATAGTAGGTAATTCAAAATAACACCAGGTAACGCCATTTTTTTTAAAGGGGTATACCCCAATTCCTCACTTTTGAAGGTAAAACAATTATTTTGGTGTCTCCACCTATGTTTTAAAGTACAATGAGGTTATCCAGATGATCAGAAATAATATCAGTACTTTCCTTAATACCACAAATTCAAGATGGCCGCCATAATATTTTGTTAAACGATCTCTTAAAAAAACCGAAAATATGCGATACCTATCTCGTTGTTGAAACTAAAATGTATTTTTTTAGCCGAACCCATGGGGTCTAGAACTTATTTAGATGACCATATTTTATTATGTTGAGTTTATCGACATGAATCCCACATGGGAGTTAATTCTACCATGGTGGGTGACGCTTTGGAGTGTTTTCGAACTGCTTTCCCACTAGAAATGTAGATTGAGATTTGTCAAGTTAACAAATTAATCTCCAGTAAATAATGAAATTATTCCGTTTCAATCATCCTAGCTGTCAGTCTCTACATGTTTGGCCAATACAGAAAGAGCACATCGTTGTACAATATAGTCTAGATTTGTGAGACCCCCCCCCCCCCTTTGAACAAGCCACTCTGCACCCGCATCTCACATTTTTTAGAATTCTTTCTGGAGCGACTGCTTTTTCAGTTTGCGCTGGTGACAAACGACCATGAGATCAAATCCGTTCCCAGACTGTATATTCCACACCCTACTGTACAGCAAATTATGCTGTGCATTATAATGGAGTTTAAACACGGGGCATTCATCCAATTCTGTTTTAATATTGGCTGACCGTCTTCGACGCTGGCCCAAAAATTAAACAGAATTAGATTAATGCCGTTGAAGGGAGGCTTTCTAGCAAAAAATAATTACAAGATAAGGACTTGCGCCTCACACGTTACATGTACATGACATCTTTGATACTCGTCCTGTAACAATGCTCTTTTAAATACTTACTTTTGTCCATGATCTGCGAATGTCAATTTGTTTAATATCATGAAATATAATTTAATATCAAGATATTACATTTTGAATATTAGGATATGTATATTTCGTGATGAAGTTATGGCATTGGATGGTGTTGTAATGATTATGATTTTACATCAGAATATCGGAATATGACATTAAATTAATTGATGTCACAGTTTATCGTCAGGATATCATCTTTTTATGTCACGATAATAGGAGGACAAGACACATTAACGTCATGATATGGTTTTGTAATGTCCAAATATTGCTCTTTATTATAGTAAAATGACGTTATGATGTCTTGATACAGCTTTATAAATGCAGGATATGGTGGTTAAGCATCACGGTATGGTATTAAAGTGACAGGATCTTTTAGTGCATTGTCACGATATTATTATAATATCATGATATAGCATATTAACATCACAATATGACATTTTAGTGTAAGAGGAAATGAAAGTAAGAGAGGGCAAGGCCACATGCTGTTCAAAGAGCATGTGTCTTAACCCTATCTTTTCCATTTTATTGAATATTCCGAATTGCTTTTGTTGTTGGCAGTTTTGGAGTACCGGTATTTGAGCAATGTAGAGGCCTTTACTTACTGAATTATATTGCGATATATATGTTGAGCTGACATGTGCCATCCTGATATTGGGATGTTTTATGTCGATTCTGTATTACCATATGGTAACGTGCGACTCTCAATATAATGTAATTGAAATGTTATACCTTGACATGACAATATAATATCCTGACATTAAAATGCCATATCCAGACTTTAAAGTGACATATCCTGACATTCTATGGTCACATTAAAATATTGTAGTGTCATATTCAGTCATTATAATGTCACATTAGAATGCCGCCAAACCCGCCATATCTTGATTTGATAATGTCATATCCTATCATAAAAAATGGAATATCTTGACATTCAAATCTTATTGTGTGATATAAAAGGACAAAATTTGGACATTATAATACCATATCATGACGTTAAAGTGTCATATTCTGATAAATTACAATCCAATATCCTGGCATAAATATGCCAGATTCTGACTTCGAACTGTTTTTTATGTTTTTTCCTATTTTAATGTCATAATCCGACAAGTCTATTATACAATATTCGATAAAAAATAGCATGTTTGTCATTATAATGACACATCATTACATTATCATAATATTCAAGCACCATATCCTAATATTCAAATGTCATATCCTGACAATAAAATGTCATAGTGATGGTAAAATGATATATCTCGAAATTGTAATGCATTTCGTGATAATATCATGCCATATCTTTTCATTTTAATACAGCAACGTGATGTTTAGCCACTATATACTGCCTTTTCAAAGCTGTATTGAGCTATCATAACGTGATTTTGCTATATTAAACACCAATGTTTGGACATTATATTACATATCATGATATTAAAGTGTCATATCCTGATATCATAATCATATATCCTCTAATTTGATGTCATATTCTGACATTTCAATGTAATATCACATTGCAATATCATACAATGTCATATATTTATTACGTAATACACTAATATTCAAATAAAATATCTGAATATTCTAATCTATAATCCAAGGTATTTATTACCATTTTGAGGAAATTGACCAAATTACGTAGGCCTATAGATGGCCAAACTCTGCCAGTAAAATGATGTGATTTAAAACTTTTTTTTATTTAGTAGTACATGCAAATAACCAACAGTCTCGTAGGACACGTGTTTAAGCTAGTGTAATATTGTACTTAGCTCTGTTATTATGTACATTCACACAAAATTAGCTAATATTCATATCCTAGAAAAATCACAACTTATACTTACCCAAAATCGAAAAACATTTTATATAGGCCTACTATATAAAATACCTACATTGGAATTAGTCGCTGGGTTTGAAACTGGAATTTCTTACGCGATCTCAAGCTTCAAATGAATGAAAAATACCCTTATATTTTAAAATGAGACATGTTAGAATTTTTAGTCAATGATTTCTGACATATGATATTTTGTAAATTTGATAAATCTATATCTATATCCCCATATGAAAAAACAGTTGGACAACGCTTAATCGTGGCACCTGCGCTAAAAGAGCTTACCAATATGGCAGCCATGTTGGATTTTGGAAATATATTCTAGATTCCATGGCCCTGAAAAAAAGTTTCAACAACATGATGATTAGGGCATGGAAGTTATTTTCTGAGGGGGAGACGCTTGAAATAATGGTCGCCATCTTGAATTTGTGGAGATAAGAAAAGGAATGATATCCTTTCTGATCCTGTTGATGAGCTATTTGTAGACATGTGTAGAGGCACCAAAATATTTTTTGTTAACTGCAAAAGTGAGGAATTTGGGTATACCCCTGTTTTTGTTTTGGAAAAATGACGTTATATGGTGTTACATAACATTAGACTATGTGGGATTTATAATGATAAATTCAATATAATAAAATTGGTGATCCAAATAAGTGCTAGACCCCATGGGTTTAGACAAAAAATACATACAACGAGATAGTTACCTCATATTTTCGTTTTTTTAAGAGATCGCTCAACATACTCAGTATATCAATATGGCGGCCATCTTGGATTTTTGATATTGAGAAAAGTACTGATATCATTTCTGATCATCTGGATGAGCTCTTTGTGTCCTCATACATAAGTAGAGACACCTAAATATTTTTTTCTAACTGCAAAAGTGAGGAATTATGGTATACCCCTGTTTTTCGAAAATGGCGTTACATGGTGGCGGCCATCTTGAATTAAAAAAAATGCACAAAGGGATTTTTGGGGCCTCTTCGGTATTCGATTGGGGAGATGTCCGTGTATCATTCCTGAAAAAAATCAGCTTTCTACAATTTTATTCCAGGTTCAACCCTAATGCTCTTGCACTAATGTAATATTAACGTGAAACATTCACAATTTGCATGTGATTTAGTGTATTTGGCGAAGAAATAATTTGATCTCTATCAAGAAATTTCTATATTCCTTGCTCCTATGTAGAATCTGTTCAGGTATATTTCCGAAAATTCGTTCATTTGAACCTATTAATTGTATTACGTTTTGACGTGGAGCAAAAGCGCCCACACATTCAAATATTGCTTCTTAGACGGAAATGTATGCAATTTATTATTGGCACCAAAATTTCTTTACATTGATCACATGCAGATAGCGACACTTTGCGACAAATATATCCACTGCTATATACAAGAATATTCTCCTCCTCAATGGTAATACCCATTTGTGGCGTGAATAATTTTAACATTGAATAAGATAATTCTGTGACAGAATCGCTCAGATCAGGAGAATCAGCAGTAACAGTAACCATATGGTAACATGCTTTATTATATTTCTGTTCAGGTATATTCCGAATGGTAAACATTACACACGATCCGTGTCATTAGACTATATAAGTATAGTAATATTATGTTTTCCTTGCCCATATCTTGGTTTTCTTTGCCCATATCTACCCTTGCACACATCGTCACCTGCCAGCAGATACGAGACGATGAACCAATGATGGGGTAATGATGGTCCAGTATTTCAAACGTTGGACTAGCATCACTCTCTGATTGGGTCAACGTCTCGTGTTAGATGGGCGTCACCTGTTGTTTCTAAACAATGAATATGCATACTTGTTTATAAGGGCGCAACCCCTGAAGTACCAAAGGGAAGAAGACAATTAAAAAGTATTGATAACTATCCACCAAACTATTGGATAAAAAATAGAAGTAAACCTCTGTCAATACTTATTTTTCTGATTTTTATGATGTAAAGCATGCATTGTTTTTAATAGGATCAATGTCATAATTACTTGTTGTAATATGGCAAAATCATGCTTGATAGATGGTAAAAGCATTAGTTCCAACCCCTAATACCAGGGAACATCACTGAGAGCGATTTGACGTCTTGGGAAGTGTCGACCATCTTATCGTAGACGGTCTTTGGTAATAATGTGCGGGTAGCTCGATATCAGTGGCAGTCCTCGGGTGTGGGGGTAGCCTAATGCTTAGGCTACGTGGCGGCTACCCTGTCCCCCCTTTTTACTGAGAATAGCATAATGCTATGTTGGGGGAATAGTCTTATTGTACTTTGGTTATTGACACATAATAAACTTGAGCTGTTCGATATAAATGAATATCTCTGATAAATGAACACTTATTTAGATGTACATTGGTATTTAATATTATGGTATATTTGATAAATATACTTCGCGATTTTTTCAGTCATGAATAAATGACCATTTTCAATCATTCATTCTTTTTCAGATATTGTTGTCTTTGTGTAGTTATTTTAGTTGGTGTTAGTTAGTTAGTTATGGGCTAACTAACCAACGGGGCGGGAACCAGGGTCTTCAGGTTGGATGTAAACCCGTGGCTCCCTAGCACTGTCCAAAAGGTACCTCTGAGGGTTATACTCATTCGTGAAGCATCCTGCCACCCACATCAAATTCCTTAAGGCCGAATGCGACTAATCGTACCTACTGAGTGTACCGAGCACAAACCACTTTGCTGAATCAACTAGGTTAAGCAACCAACTTAGGCCTCATCCTAATTTTTGGGGGGTGACCGTCCTGGGTTCGAACCCTTGACGTGCCCTTATTTTGTTATGTCATATATGACTTTTTATATATAACTTTAGAGTCTAGAGTCCCCCAATAACCTTTGCGGCTCACTTCCGACAAGGTGAACTCGAACCATTAAGGCTCACTTCAGAATTCATTAATGCGTTGATGGACATATTTAAATGTCATATCACTACTCTGACTTTATCAGCCGAGTTTTCCAGAAAGAATCAAATTTTGTGGTGTCTGAAAAATGTCCCAAGCCAAGGTGGACTCGAACCACCGACCTTCCCCCTTGTCATGAATAAATGCCCATTTTCAATCATTCATTCTTTTTCAGATATTGTTGTCTTTGTGTAGTGTTGCTTATTAAATCTCAAGTAAAAAGGCGAGCTTCGGACTGCATTGATAATCTGATATACTAATTGTGTGGTTAAATTCTGGAAGGCATAAATAATGCTCCTGTGCAAGCAGAAAATGTTTTATGTAGTCAGAATAACTATTGTGTGAAAAATTAAAGGGTGCTAATAAGTTTATTGGAAAGAGTTTAGCAGAAATGTATTAGGACTCATACTAACGCGTGTAAAGCTATGTGAATTTTGCATACATGTGAGTTTTTGTTAGCTACGTGTCATGTAATTTATTAGGATGACTTGTATGATAAGCGGTACTTTAGTTGCCGCCAGAGGGTACCAAGAGTCAGTGGTGATACTGCTAATTATCACGAATATGTGGTGACCTACATGCTGGAGTGGAAAGCGGTCATTTCCTCTCCAGCAGTCATCACAGGCGGCCACCGTAGCGGTTGGACTGCATTTGAAACTTCCGATATAACTGCAGTCAAAGTGTTGTTCCCGCCGCCTCCCCATGCTTCCTCCTGGAACATAAGGGGGTGGGGGTACCTGGTATAAGGTTTGGTGTTGGCGGCTACCCTGTCCCCTCTTTATAACTGAGAATAGCATAAGGCTATGTTGGGGTATAGTCTTATTGTATTTTGGTTATTGACACATAATAAACTTGAGCTGTTCAATATATATATTAATATCTCTGATAAATGAACACTTATTTAGATGTGTTCATTTGTGCTAGATTACCTGTACATTGTTACTTATTATGGTATATTTGATGAATATACTTTGCGATTTTTTCAGTCATGAATAAATGACCATTATCAATCATTCATTCTTTTCAGGTATTATTAGTAGTGTTGCTTATTAAATCTCAAGTAAAAAAGCGAGCTCCGTACTGCATTGATAATCTGATATACTTATTCTGAGGTTAAATTCTGGAAGGCATAAAAGTTTTTCTTCAAATGACGTAGGCTACGTTTGTTTTTAACCGATGATTAGAGTCCAAATACTGTCACAGACTGGCCTTGTTTTAGATGAAGCAAACCGTCGAGTGTGTGCAGGTGCTTGCACATCATCTGTATCAGCTATTTTTCTTTAGTGATTTTATTCTGTGATGACTAATCATTTTGTTATTAGATATTGGCAAAAAGTTTTAGCTGCAGATCATGTTATTTTTGTGTTTACAGGTGCTATCCGCAGAAATCATATGACCAAAAAGGCCACCGACGATGAAATTGAAAATGCAGCTAAGCTGTGGCTGCGGTTCTCAAAGAACTGATGTGGGAGGGGGGGGGGGTTGGTTGTAGGGGTGGGCGGTGGAGAGATTGTATGCTGCAGGTTTAATTGGCGCGTTTAAATACATGACTGATGGACAATATATCATATTAAGTTTTTCTAACCTAGTCACTTTTAATTTTTACTTTATTTTTACATGAATAAATGTGGCTGTGGTTCTCAAAGGACGGATGTGGATGGCCGAGAACCCATATGCCCTAGGTTTAATTGGTGGGTTTAATTAACTGACTGATGGACAATATATAATATTTAGTTTTTTTAACTTGGTCACATTTATTTTTTACTTTATTTTCAAATGAATACATATGGCCGTTGTTCTCAAAGGACTGATGTGGATGGCCGAGATCCCATATGCTCTAGGTTTAACCCTTTCACGCCCATACGGCCCCTGAGGGCCGGTGAAATATGACGTCATTTTTCAAATGCCCGTATTTTGCATTCACATGTCCTTTAGATTGCCACAATACATTTAAAATTGTATATTTTCGGCCAGAATACATTGTGCAATGTTTAATTAATTCGATAAAAATTAAAAAATATATATTCACCTTCTATTCCATTAATATCTCAACTTTGATTGTGCTAAGCCTTTGACTCTCAAGTTCATGCCAGGACCCAGGGATAATGGTGGTCATTTAATGGAAATGCACGGCTTTTGGTATAATGGCTGTAACTGTGGATCTACAAGGTGTATTAACCATATGTACACGTGTGGGATTTGGCATCGGCGGGCCTTTGTGAGCATGCAACATTTTGGTCAGTCAAAGGTCACCTCAAGGTCATTGCAAGGTCAAAGTTTCATAAATTCAAATAAAAAAAATTATACAAGCCAAGCCATATTGTTCACTTCTGGATAGGCGCGCAATATATAGAAACATATGTGTGGCAGTTCCCCAGAATCATGTGAAGTGAAATGACCTTGAACAGGCCCTGAGTACCTGAAGAGTCTAACCCCATCCCATACTAATAATGATATCCATTTTGATATCCTCAAAATGTCTTGCAAGCTTAGCGTTAGCTACTGAAATTACTCCTTTTTTACATTTTATTTCGAAATAATGATATAGTTCTCATGGAAAGGGTTAATGGTTGTTGACGTATATACCCATAGCAACAACAGCTACTGATCTTATATTGAGGATTCGTTGTGTAACATGTTCCACGGACATCTTACAATTGTATTGATATATAAATAGATAATTATTTGATATTAATTTGATCTCGTGCGTCTTGAAAATTCACAATACATAAAATTGGGTACTGTTTTCACGGAAACCGTTTCTAGGGAGTAAGGGTACGACTTCGAGGGGTATGATAAGAAGCTTGTGTTGATTCCCCAAGTGTTCTCCATGTGCATAGAAAATTTCATGTGCATTGAAATAACCGTTTGAAAGATATTGTAATATTTGTATTGAGTTATTATTTTTATTTAAATTTCATTAAAAAACTAAAGCTGGAAAGGGTTAATTGGTGAGTTTAACTAACCGATGGACAAGATAGCTTAATTTTTCATAGTCAGTTTAATCAGTTTGGTAAACCTAGTCTGTATTTTTATATTTAGGTCCGGCCGTAGGCCCGTAGCCTATCAAGTTTATTTAGGTGAAAGAGGGGTGCTGTGTGTGAGAAACGGTTCTGTACACCAGTCCTTATGAACATGTCCAATATAACGTTTGAGTTCCCTATAGGTTAAGTACTTTCGTCTTTAAAAAGTGTTCAGAAAAATATACATTCACGATCAAATATAGTGATTAGAGCTTAAATGGTTTTGATTGAAATAGTATTGGCCCAGCGTCGCAGACAGTGGCCCAGCATTACATCAGCATTTGGCCAATGTATCGTGTTATCTGCTGTTTCTGGCGACGAGATAGTCCCCATAGTCACCCCCATGCAGCAGTCAGAAAACACGGTACAATCACCCAATGCTGTTTCAATATTGGGCCTGCGTCAAAGACTGTGCGTCAACATTGAAACAGCATTGGGTGAATGCCACGTGTTTGCGCAAAATATACAGCAGACCAAGTGATGGATTAGTGTTGGGTCAGCTTCGTAGACGATTGATCGGCATTGAACCAGCAATGGGCTGCGACTCTGGCCCAACATTAAGCCGGAATTTGGTGGCTAGTCCTACATCATCTGTACGAGGTACATCGTAGGCAAGTATTGAATGAATGGTGGAAGAAATACAACATGAAGATATATTCTAACTTGTCTCCTTGGTTCTTTCCTTAATTATATATGATATTTTACTAATGAACAATCTCTGATTATATCCTGCACATTTAAGATTCGGCCCATGAGGAAGACCAATACACTGTTATGTTTAGAAAATATTAAGTCGATTTTTTGTCTATAGCACTCAAACAGACTAAAGCAGGGAATCGGAGTTCTAGTTTTACTTTATTTTTACTTTAGTATGAACAAATAAAAAAAATGCTAAAACTTCTTTTGTTGTGTCTCGCTGACGCGATCAACAACTTCAAGTGAGTGAAAATTATTCAGATTTGACACAATGGAGGTCAACTGTTTTCAAATATTGCTGATTGATGTCAAATTGTATCTTTAACATGTTGAGAAGGTGGTACTTGGTGTGCTAATACAAAATGAAAACCTGAATATATGCGACACCGCCGGTTAAAGGGTTAAGTGGTTATGTTGGAAGCTACTTTAGAAGTGGAGATCTCAACCCTGCCAAGACAAAAGGCAGTATCTGTTTACTTTTAAAACAAATAAACAGATACTGCATTTTGGCTTTGCAGCGCAGATGTGGCATATATATGTTCATTGGGTTCTTAATTATTTCCAATTTGCTCTTCAATCTGTTTGGACCACATACACATTTAAAAAATAAAGGGAGGGCCATTGTTGGCCCTCTGATCTGCAACATATGTACTTGAGCCAACGTTAAAAAGCCACACCACTACACTAAATGTTGGGCCAATGTTGCCCCTATTAATTTGCTGGGCCTATACGTAGAACCACCTATTTGGGCCACCATTGGCCAAATGTATATATGTACTTGCGTATACTTATTTGGGCCAACGTTACCTGTACATATGGTAACGAATGGTGGGCGAATGTCGGCCCTCGTAATCACGATAATTCGCAGGGTCTGCGTAAAACCATCCAGTCAAATTACCTTGCGCCAACGTCGTTGGGCAGATGTTGGGCCAATTTATGTGCATCGGATAAATATAGTTGGGCCAATGTCAAACAGACGAATTATTTGACGAAGGGCCATCTTTTATTAAATTGCCAATGAATGATTGTGTACTGGCTCAACATTAGCTCAGTGTAGTTGATAGCTGCTTTCTTACGGTGGCCTAACATATCTTTGTGTAGTGGCCCACGTTGGTCCAATGTGTCTCTGTTTGCTGAGGTACAATCATATTACGATTGAACAAAACTGTGCAGTGGAGAAGTCAGACTCAAAATTTGAGCAGGGTCATGTTTCACTTTCTCATACGAGTTTTGCTCATAAAATTGAAAATAGGGCTATTCCTAATAGGCTCTACACATTGACAAAAATTTAACAAGAGCAATGCATTACCGTGTAATGAGGTATATGCAATGCTTCAACGGGGCTTTTCAACCCTTTAACCGCCAAAGTAATAAATTGGAATTTTCACTCACTTGAAGTTGTGTCTCGCTGACGCGATCCACAACTTCTAGTGAGTGAAAATTATTCAGATTTGACAAAATGGAGGTCAACAAATTTCAAATCTCTCTGATTAATGTCACTTTTTATCTTTAACAGGTTTATAAGCTGATATTGAATGTGCTAATAAAAAATGTAAAAAACGAATATGGACGGCACCGACGGTTGAAGGGTTAAGCCCGTGATACACACGTTCGGCCATCATCAGGGCAGGACCAGGATGCGCCAGTAGCTCGGCAAATGATCAACGACGTACGCGTGTAATCACCATGCTTCACCAAAGCATCGAAACATAGCAAAAATACATTAATTGACAATTTCATCCTGATATATTTCGTCTCCAAGAACCTTTGGCGATTCGCCTTTGAACATTCGGTGAGTTACACCAAGGTTAAAAATATCGAAGACACTTCGATACGATAATATTGCTGATGGTTTGGATGTTTGCTGATGTTCCCGAACTGCTCTTCAAGCATCGGCGATGATAGACAAGATATGGCGATGCTTAGCTGAGAGTTTTCTATTTTTTCAAGAGAACAAAAGTCTTCTGCATCCGCGATCTCATTTAGCAGCCACAACGTATGTGGTGCCTCGTAAAATATCTCCACCTTTTATATGCTCTGCACAGAACACTATACCATCGCTATGACTTCATCAAGACATCACCACGACATCGTCAGGACATCACCTATTAAGCCCCGACGCATCCCCGATGTTAGCTGGTTAGTCTGTCGCACGCCACGCCGAAGGATCACCAACCATCGCCTATTTTCAAAATACATTGTTATCTGTTAGCCGATGTAGCACTCATTAAAACCTTCCCCTATGTATCATCATATTCGCCGAAGGTTCTTCAATATATTACGGGCGTGTTTTTTCGTGGGACCACAAGCTCGATATCGGCAGCGAGCGCCACCAGTATCCAAAATTGTGAGACATGTTTGGATCGAGTGGGACCATAGCATAGGTTTACCGTCTGAAAGGCATGATCAGTTTATGAGAAGAAAGATACCATCGTGTGCATAAATCCCCCAATGGTCACCTGCTCACATACACCCATATAGCATTATTGTCTATGGTTACTAGCCACGAATAATCAAAAATGGAACAAGTACTTCATCACCAAAACAAAGTTACCCTAAAGTTGGATACCAGACATCTGCTTTGTATGATATTTTCGTTTTATTTCATTGTTGTTCTCCATTTTTTCATCATCAACGTATTCCACTTGCAATCCATTTAGACCTAATATGATGCAAAATTTATTTTGACTAAGATATTGCCAAAGTGTAAAGTCAAACAAAGACATATTTTCGCCAGTATAGTATAGTAAATCGCTAATCTCGTTTGCTTTTGCTAAATCTTACTCTGTACCCTTCGGGTATAATAGCTGTCACAGGTTCTATCACATGAATTAGTATTTGCATCAACATTACAGTACAATAATCATGTCCCATTGTAGTTCTTAGGTGTTTTGAAATAATCAAAACCCGATATAGCACCGGATATGGATAGTTTTAATATCATTATACTGGAATTACCAAACATGTTGAGTACACCTATACAAGGACTTGTCGTTATAATTAACCTTTTTTGTAGACATCTCACATTGAAAAACATGATAAGTGCACTTATCATAAGTATTAGGTAGCATAGCCCACAGTTAGATTTTATGGAATCCAGATATGAAAACAACCATGCTATGTGTACTTGACATGGCATCACGGCAGTAATGCCAAATGCACTTAACCACTGTTAACATGTTATTGTCGCTAAATCAGTCTTGCATTTCTTTTTCATTAAAAATAAAGTATGTGCCTAGTTATTTGTGGGAATCGTGCAAAATAACACACTGCAATCGAAGAGCAGTCCATAAAATGCGTTCTATGTGAACCCACCATAACAAATCGCTATGTGCAGGCTACTTAATCTGCTAACAAGTATTTGCTCCAAAACAAGAACCTCTTCGATCATGCTATAAGTGCACTTATCATGTAATACGTTGTGATTTTGAGAACAAATATTTCATACAAAAACATGCACATTTAGCAAATTTCGGTTTGTCTTATAAGTATGATTAGTTGCAACACGTAACACCAAAACCATATTTTTCTGCCCTGTTACTCGCAAATCGCTTTTTAGCATGTGACACACAATTTTGACATGGTAGAGTGAGCTCCGAACGAGGAACGAATTCCCCAAAACTGAAGTGCTGGAGCCTCGTACAACAATAAAACGACCTTTAACGTCGATTTTCTCAAAACGATGAGAATGCAATTAGCATGTTTTTGCACGAGATATGATAATTTCGCGTGGAGGGGTGGGTAAATATTAACCCTTTAACCGCCAAATTATTCAATTGCAATTTTCACCCACTCGAAGTTGTGTCTCGCTGACGCGATCCACAACTTCAGGTGAGTGCAAATTATTCAGATTTGACAAAATGGAGGTTCATTTTTTCGCATCTTGCTGAGTGATGTCACATTTTATTTTTAACGTGTTTGAAAGGTGGTACGTATCTACGTGCTAATAACAAATGAAAAACCGAATATATTCGGGATCGGCGGTTAAAGCGTTAAATTATCTTCCCTGTTTGTCACGATCAGTCATTTATTCAGTTCAGTCTGATAAAGTATTCAGGTATAGCGACTATAATCAAATCTTAATTGTGAAGATGATGATAATGACTTTGTAGGGAAGGGGATGGCTTCATTTTTAGCTCATCCGGCCTTTAGGCCTAAGATGAGCTTATGCCATCGTGTTGCGTCTGTCGTCTGTTGTCTGTCGTGTGTTGTCTGTCGTCTGTAGTCTGTCCACAATTCACAAGAAATGCTTCTCCTCCCTCAATTCTTATCCGATTTCAATTCTGTTTGTTTTGTTGGAAAGAGCTTGTGCCTGTGCATTAAACTTCCTCACAAATTTGAAAAAATTTAAATAATTAATTAATTTATGACCTAATTAAGATCTTACTAGGCACTCTGTCCACCATTTACAAGAAATGCTTTTTCTCCCTCAATTCTTATCCTATTTCAATTATGTTTGGTTTGTTTGAAAAAACTTGTGCCTGTGCATTAAATTGCCTCATGGATTTAAGAAATTTTGATTATTAATCAACTTATAACCTAATTAAGTCCTAATTAGGGCACTCTGTCCACAATTAACAAGAACTGCTTTAGGCCTAAGATGAGCTTATGCAATCGTGTTGCGTCTGTCGTCTGTTGTCTGTCGTCTGTTGTCTGTTGTCTGTCGTTTGTCGTCTGTCCACAATTCACAAGAAATGCTTCTCCCCCATCAATTCTTATCCGATTTCAATTCTGTTCGATTTGTTTGAAAAGTTGTACCAGTGCATTAAACTTCTTCACGGATTTGAGAAATTTTAATTATTAATTAACTTATGACCTAATTAAGATCTAATTAGGGCACTCTGTCCCCATTCACAAGAAATGCTTCCCCTCCCTCAATTCTTATTCAATTTTAATTCTGTTTTGTTTGTTTGAAAGAGCTTGTGCCTGTGCATTAAACGTCCTCATTGATTTCAGAAATTTTGATTATTAATTAACTTATGACATAATTAAGACCTAATTAGGTCTCACTGTCCATAATTAACAAAAAATGCTTCTCCTCCCTCAATACTTATCCGATTTCCATTTTGTTTAGTTTATTTGAAGGGGGTCGTGCATGTGCATAGAACCGCGCCTCGCGGATTTAGGAAATTTTAATTCGTAATCAACTTTCCCTAATTAAGGATGAGCTTCTGTGTCATTGATATATTTCCTGATTGTCAAAAGCAATCATTTCTTCTGCATAGTCTGCTTAAAATTTGGCATTTAAGCACTGCATATGCCTTCTAGGCCGTGTAGTTGATTATCAACTAATCCGAAGTGTGAATATATTGATTTAATGGAGGGGGGGGGGGTGGAGTAAATTATTAATTTGTTTAAACATATTCATCACCTCGATGATATGACACTCGTGAAGGCGGTGATGCTCTGCATTGTATGATGTTACAGACTATCTTCTGAATAAACTATAGCTTGCACAAAACAATGCTGCCAGACTAGTAATGAAATCGAAGAAATACGACCATATCACACCTGTCCTCAAAAACCTCCATTGGCTTCCAGTCAAGTCGCGTATCATTTTCAAAGTCCTCCCCACTGTCCATTAACCCATGCACACTGCCGCGTGCCCATCATAATTATATACAGGAACTAGTCACTCGCTATGCACCTTCGAGAGCTCTTAAGGTCTGACACTGATGGTATGCTTCTATATGTACCATCTACTCACCGGTGCTTTGCAGCTGGTGACAATGCTTTCAGCGTTTATAGCCCTCGGATGTGGAACGATTTCCCTCTTTCACTCAGGGAATTCTAGTCACAAACAGCTTTTAAAAGAAATCTTAAAAGTAAAATTTTCAATCTTCATTTCAGAGCATGAATTTTTTCCAACATTAATATGATATAAATTTAATAATTGTCAGCGCATAGAAATGTATATAATAATGTGATTTATACGTGCACTATTAATAATGTAAAACCAAGAAATACCTATTTTAACATAAATAATATGATTGTTTTAAAACAGCGTGTTCATGAACATGTTATAGTTGGCTAGCATTGGAAATATTTATGTAAATCTGTTATGTACGGAGCCCCTAAAGGGACACATGTGGAGGAGAAAATAAAATTAAATCGTGCCCACGATTTATAATCCGTTCCCACGATTTATAATCCGTGGCCACGATTTATAATTCGTTCCCACGATTTATAATTCGTTTCCACGATTTATAATTCGTTCCCACGATTTATAATTCGTTCCCACTATTTATAATTCGTAGCCACGATTTATAATTCGTTCCCACGATTTATAATTCGTTCCCACGATTTATAATCCGTATAAATCGTGGCCACGGATTATAAGTCGTGGGAACGAATTATAAATCATGGAAACGGATTATAAATCGTGGGAACGAATTATAAATCGTGGGAACGAATTATAAATCGTGGCCACGGATTATAAATCGTGGCCACGGATTGTAAATTGTGTGAACGGAATATAAATCGTGGGAACGGATTATAACTCGTTCCCACGGATTGTGAATCGTGGCCACGGATTACAAATCGTGGGAACGATTTATAAATCATGGGAACGAATTATAAATCGTGGGAACGAATTATAAATCGTTGCCACGTGTTATAGATCGTAAATCGTGGGCACGGATTATAAATCGTGGCCACGGATTATAAATCGTGGGAACGGATTATAAATCGTGGGCACGATTTAATTTTATTTTCTCCTCCACATGTGTCCCTTTAGGGGCTCCGTAGATTACCATCTAATGGGATAAAAAAAATTGTTGTTGTTGTTGTGGGTCGAGGGGGTAGTGGGTCGAGGGTCGAGGGCTTGTGGGTCGAGGGGCTGGTGGGTCGAAGGATAATATCAGGATATGATATTATGAGGACATGGCACATTAACGTGATGATATGGTATTATAATGTCCAAATACTGCTCTTTAATATAGTAAAATGATGTCTGAATACAGCTTTATAAAGGCAGGATATGGTGGTTAACCATCGCGTTATGGTATTAAAGTGACAGGATCGTATAGTGTATTGTCACGATATTATAATAAAATGGATACACACAGCCCTACATCTGATATGTTGACATTAACCGTTTCATTTATTTGAAGCTGGTTTTGTTGACGCAATCCCTGCCTCAAATTATTCAAAAATACCAGTACCTATTGAATTAGACTTGTTACTGTTTCTAATTAATTATTCACCAGAGATAAATTTGTTAACTTGACAAATCTCGATCTATTGTTCTAGTGGAAAAGCAGTTCGAAAACAATCACAAAAGCATCACCCGCCATGGTAGAATTAACTACCATGTGGGATTTATGTCGATAAACTCAATATAATAAAATATTGGTTAAAAATATCTAAAAATATCTAAATGAGTTCTAAACTCCATGGGTTCGGCTGAAAAATACATTTCAGTTCCAACAAAGAGATAGTTATCGCATATTTTCGTTTTTTTAAGAGATCGCTTAACAAAATAATATGGCGGCCATCTTGGATTTGTGGTATTAAGAAAAGTACTGACATTATTTCTGATCATCTGGATAGCCTACTTGTACTTTAAAACATAGGTAGAGCCACCAAAATCATTGTTTTAACTGCAAAAGTGAGGAATTGGGGTATACCAATGGTTTTCTTTAAAATAATGGCGTCACATGGTGTTACATATAATGAGCTACTATGTGGGATTTATGTTGATAAATTCAATATAGTAGAATATTGGTGATCTAAATAAGTGATCGATGCCATGGGCTTGGCTAAAAAATACATTTTTTCAACAACGAGATAGTTACCTTATATTTTCGTTTTTTTTAAGAGATCGCTTAACATACTCAGAACAATATGGCGGCCATCTTGGATTTTTGGTAGTGAGAAAAGTAGGCCCTACTGATATGATTTCTGATCATCTGGATGAACTCTTTGTGCTTAAAACATAAGAAGAGACACCTAAATATTTTTTCTAACTGCCAAAGTGAGGAAATAGGGAATACTCCTGTTTTTTTTCGAAAATGGCGGCGGCCATCTTGAAATAAAAAAATGCCCAAGAGGGATTTTGGGGGACTCTTTGGCATTCGTCTGGGGAGATGTCCAGGTATCATTCCTGAAAAAATCAGCTTTCTGCAATTTTATTCCAGGTTCATCCCTAATGCTCTTGCACTATTAGAGATCTCGGCCTCAGACCACCAGAGTTCAAATTTCGAAAGATGTGTCTGGAGGGCAGTGTCATCTCATTCATCTCACCATCCTCAAGAGGGTCTTTTGGCCCAGTTTAGCCCATATGTACACAAAAGGTGGCCCAAACATACATTAATTCATTGATTCAATACTAAGTAGTCGTAATAGTTTTTTTTTCAATTAAATCTGATAGCCATCTTGGACTTTTCTACCCCCTTGTTCAGACGTTGGTAGACTTTTACCCTTGACTAATAGATAGCCTAGAGTTTGCTGGAAGTCAAATTTACTAAAAAAAGGAACTAAATGAATTTTGTGGGACCTCGATATTCGCTGGCCTGACTGTTCTAAAACAATACTTATATTTTCCATGTACTTCTCTAATCAGCAGATGTCACTAGTTCACGGTAATTATGACGATATTAGAACACTTTTCTAATCACCAGATGTCACCAGCTCACGGTGATTTCCTTCAATATTCCACCGAAAACAGTCACCAGTATACACAAGCTATAAAATATACATATGCATATGTACATTTTATACCACATTTTCACTACATATGTTACACCACGTTGTGGTCTGCTGTAGGTGTGAGAGTACATAATAGTCTCCAGGTGGCACTCGGTGTGTTTTCAGGTATCTGTTCAGTGCTAATTACTCAGTGAAGGCCAGTGAAGAAGTTGTCGTTTGTCCAATAATCAATAAAAAAAATCCAATAATCAATAAAAAAGTAGACATTTTTTTTATAAAACAAACTACATCAATCATATCAAAGTTGTTTGTTTTAAGCCTGGCCAAAAACTGATACATTGAACCAGAATTGAAACAATGTTATTCCAAATAAATCTTTCTAGCTTAGAAAAACATAAATGACGGTAATGCTTTCCTGGGATGAGAGCATAAGCCTATGGAGGGTATTTTTTATATTTCTTTTACACTGCAAACTATGCAATTCAATCATACGTATAGCAGCTGACATTAACTCATTATATAATTTATATATTTTGTAAAACCTATCATAAGAGAAATGTAGTTTTAAATGCAGGATCTGAAGATAGTGTGTGCGTGAGGGGATCTATAACCTTTTACTTGAGGGTTTAATTCAGCACATGTATGTGCAGTCGTCATTATTTTATAAATCGACAAGTAGCCTAGTTTTCCCATATGCTGTCTGTTTCGCACATGTATCGTATATGGGTGAACATGATGATTTTAATAAGTTTATGCTAGCCATTTTAGCAGTGCGGTGACAGTCTTTATATGTCAGAATCTGACGTACCGTATAAAGTCGTTCCCCGCACTAAAATAACTAAAATATTTCTAATGGCCGTAGAACAATAAAATAGGTATTCAAATGAAACAGGAAGAACTAGCTACGACATTTATGATGATTCCAAATTGGAAAAACCCTTTGGTTTCCATGCTTTACACAAACATATTTCAGTGTTGTAAGGGTTAATACACTATGTATTTTAATTCTGCATGTATGTACTGCTATTCACTATTATAGATAGATAGGTATTTAATATCGAAAGAAAGCCTGTCAATAATATGAACAATACATTATATTATACAGTGCGCAATATGATCAAATAGAAAATAGTGTAAATATATGCATAAGTATAAAATGCTTTCAATTAATTAAAAGAACTATAGGTCTACATGATAGCTATCTGTCTCCCGCCCCAAAACCAAAGATATAATAGATACTATTACTCTAAATAGTAGCAAAAAAGACAATAGGATATATAAAATTTGCTGTGAATAGAGTGTATATAAAATGAAACAATGTGTATTAATCTGTTAATATGTACGTATTAAAACAGCATGATGACATTTTAAAATAAACCTAAATTCAGGAGTGTACAATAAATATTATCTAATATTAATACATGTGTGGTCATTCCAGATAAAATGTACGTAATTAATAATAAAAACTGCTAATATTAATAATTTTCCTTAAAGATAATCATGATAATTAGCTATTCACGGATGAAGTTTAGATAAATCACACGGTAGAAAATGCCGATCGTCTCATAACTCAAGTTAAATCGTGCTTGATTAATACATTTAAAGTTGATTGGTCACGAAATGCACGAAATTCCATAAAATTACGTATGTACATACAGTTTAAGCCCGATCACTCATTAGAAGATTATTTGTTCTACATTCCTGACACAAGATGGATAAAGACGCCATCAATATTAAAAATAGCCTAGAAAGAGAACGAGGAAGGCATGTCAAGCAGCAAAAAATACCACTAGAACAACGATTATGTCAATGATACACGTTGAACTATAATATATTGATGACGAAATCCACTTTTACACAACTCTGAATTTGATTCACTCTCAAACGATGAAAAATTCCCATATATCATGTCATTTACACATCGATCGTTAGTAATAGGCTTATGGCCCAGTCACACTGAACTAGTTCGAAGAACGTTCCTGCCCGTTCTGACAATTTCATGAAACGAGGTGAGGACAGATTGAAACGTGCAATTTTGATTTTTACTACGAGACAGCAAAGGTTGAAGTAAGTGCATTCTCCTCATTCTTCTCAGCTCTTCGATGTTCTTTTTATTCACGTTGTTCTCCGATCTCTTTGTATTGTTACTTTGCCTCCACCATGATTTATATAAAACTAATATTCATCATATTTAGTATTCACAAAACTTGCATTTGATCCATGCTAAAATATAACATATTTAATGGAAAGAAATTGGATTTTCAAATGAGGATCACTATTTAAACCGAAAACTTCGCTGGTCCGACTGAAAACGGGCAGATGTAGCTGAAATGTAGTAGAAAAGAGTGGATCTGGCTCCAAACGGAAAGGAAGTACTCACAATGTCGTAGAGACGAGTAGATCTGAATACAAACTGAGTAAGAACTTTTTAGATCAGAGTAGGAACGTATCACAAGCTTTATAAATTAATACAGTTAAGAACGCAGTGAAGACGTAATAGAAAGTAGTAAGGTCTGTGTGACGACAGGTAGGACGGGGTAGATTTCTTATTTTGGACAACCATATCAAAAATAAGAAATAAGGGATTTTCGTCTCTCTATCAAGCCTAACTGATTAATGCGCAGCACAAAAATTTTAAAAAAAATGCAGTTCTAGTCTATGGACATGTTTACATCATATGGTCATATTAAGAAGCCAAAATAAAATCACCGATTTTTTATGATTTTAGCCTGCGACTGTCCCCTTAATGGACTATTAGTTATGAAACGTATTTTAAATGACCAATTTCGTGCTAGCATCGGTGAACAAATAAAAAACAAAAATAGATCACATTATAAAAAACATTTTTTTATTATGAACACGGTGACTGACGAGTGATATATGATATTTAATTATCTGTGCTGTTT